>JAOYMZ010089589.1:0-10893 GCA_025802335.1 Pinguicula primuliflora
CTGTTTGCAAGTTCTTCTCAGAATCAGCTTTTGTCTTTTCAATCGCAGAAGCTCCTTTTATACTGTTTGCGATTTTGACTTTTGGCGGTGAAAAAGCTCCCAAAAGCCCAAAAGCCAAAAGCTACCTTGGAGTAGCTTCTGGGAGACTTTAAGCGGAGTCAATTTTGTAAATATTTAAAAATTCACTTTTAAGATAATTTTGTCTATATACAAATCGATAATTTCAAAATACCCAAAAAAATTCTCGTATTATATCCATTTTGTCATACTATTTTTTTAACTTTTATCACAGTAAAGCCTCCACTGCAAACACTTTATAACTTCCTTATAAAAGCACCTTTTTTTAAAAGCTCTACTCAAAAGCTAAAAGCAGTTTTTCAGTAGAACTTGCAAACAGGACCTTACTGTTGCTACACTTTAAAACACCTGGTGCGATTTTAAATACACACAATCAGAACACAATCAGGCGAAGCATTTTCAAATAATTTATTCTTAACTACAGTTCGATCTTGGTGCACGGGGCAATTTGGGATTTTTTTTCTTTTTCTGACTTTTTGTTGACTTTTTTTTATTATTTGGGATTTTTTCTTTTTCTGACTTTTTGTTGACTTTTTTTAAAATAAAATTAAAACGTTTAACTTTAATGACTGTCTTTTCATTCCTTTCTTCTCCATCTTCCTTTCTTCTGGTCGGGTGTGTTCTTTTCTTCTGTGCAAATTTCGGTTGTAACTAGTTTTGCAGAAAGATTATGGATAATAACTAATCAAAAAAATTTTAAATTGAAGGGGGGGCACGTGCCCCCCACGGACCTCAACAGGTCCGCCACTGCCTCCCACTATTATTAATAAACGTATTCCTTCTCGCTAAAAAAGAAAAGAAGAAGAAGCCACCTTCTTCTAGCCAAAAGCAACAACACAATATCAATGTTGAAGTGTACGACAGTGTCTTCCCGGGACCAACCATTCGTTCACGAACCCTTCTACATAACATATTCCTCCACTAGTAGTGCAAACTAAGATCTAACCAAATACAAACAGGAACAAGATTTAACATTCTGCAAGACATTAATGACGTATGTACCATTGCCATGTATATTCCTTGGTTTAATAACTAATTTATCAATAGTAGGTTGAGCCTAATTTTATTTTGAAAATTGAAATATAAAATTACCAAACGAGTAAAGGAAATAAACAGCATCCACAACAGTTATTTCAGCAGCAAATCAATAATTAACCTAATTTAAGGACTATGGGCTGCATGGGTATGGTTCACAATTACTGGCTCATGACCCAAGCCAAGATACAGTGGCAGAGATATGACAACATTCTAGTTATCCGCAAATTAGGTATGGAATCCTTTTAGCAGTCATCCACAAGTTTCAGTTACGTAATTAAAATCCTCATTGTAATCTTCTCAGTCTCATCCATCTACAACATCGCTCTTAAGTCTTAAACAGTCATCAACAAGTTATAATCATTTGAGTTATCACGTCGAGACGATAGGCTGAAGATAATAACATTTTGGTTCATGAGAAGCAGTAGCAATATCCTACTATTACAAGATTATGCAAATAGCCAACAGTAACATAGAAGATGCAGTTCTACTTAGCTAAGGTTAAAGAAACGGGGTCATGTCGAGTATATATCCAAGCAATATACGCATTGTTCAAGGAAACTATTATGTCTGTCTCAAGAGATCCACACTAAGAGGATATTATAGCAATCATGCATGCATCATGCATGATCTTAGCATGTAGTTAACACACCCATGTAGGACGATTTGATTAGCAAAGATTTCTGTTCTAAAATTAAATAAAACCAACGAAAGCAACTAACAAAAAGGAGAAGCGTCAGAGCCTCCAACATAGTTCATTACTCGAGATCTAATTTTTTTCACGGAAGTTCTGAATAGTGCACACTTCCACAGGTAAAGTTTTAGAGTGGAGGATGGGCTAGTGGCAGAAACAGTAAAATTAACCTCTTATAGCAGCAGATTCCTGGACAAAGATGAAAAAGGAGATAATATGCTTTGACAATGAGCCGATCTGAAAGGAAACATCGATACGGAATCAGAAACAGAATTACCTTAAAACCTTGACAACGCTCAAGCATAACAGAAATAGTGAGGCTGAGTAGTAATTCTTACCTTCCTTGAGCATAACATAAATGCGTGCAGGACTGAACTCATGCAGCGCCACAAAATAGGGTAGGGATGAAAATAGACAACACATTTTTTATTATTAAAATTGGAAACATCTAATTGCAGAAATATTAATAAATACAAAAATGGATTGATTCGGAGGTCGTCTGCATACAGTAGAAAAGTAAAAACTTTCAAGAAAAGGCAAAAGAATGGTTGCGTTTACAATCTGATAGATACAAAATCCTAAAACATACAATACATTTGCAGGAAAGTCAAACTAATAGAAGAGATTAACTAACTAAAAAAATAGATATGAACCGCATAGTGTAGGAAAAAAATTCCTTCTCAAGAGCATCCGCCAACTCATGTCCTGATTATGCAGTTTGGTCACCTCTGTGGAAAGCAGACGAAAAAGCAGCTAATACCAGAGCCATAATATCTGCATTTGGTCGTCCAAGCCTATTGGCACGGGTCATTACATTTATGGATAGCAAAAATTACATATCCATAGAGCACCCGGGGTGAAATAAGTGTTATCAGATGTAACGCTAATTTTTCTTCACCAACCAATATAAAACTGCGGCAACCTTGGAGGATTACGGCTTATCAAATTTGAGTACAAATTCCCAAGTGTTACAATGCATTGCGCATTTCCCCACATTACCATCTTCATACCTAGTCCGCAAATGTAAAATAATAATTATTATTATTATAGGAGCATCATAGATGGATAACTATATGATATGATGTAAACTATATCATAACCAAATCATGCATCCGGTTTCAAATCAAAATAGGAACAAAAACTATAAACATGTAAAGCCCAGGTATTCTCTTCCACTTTTCTACTATCATACAAGAATCAATATCATTCAAGAGAAATCTTATATTGGCACAGAATCTTCCATTAGTAGTGGCATCTTTATACTCGAAAAAGGTTATTACTACAAAACATCTGATCTTCCAAATAATCATCAACATGAACATCTTCAAAATGTTTTGACAAAAGTATTGTCCATAAATGTAGGTATGCCCGTCTTATTTCCTATGCTCAGTAGCATAACAGTGGAAAACTAGAGTTCAGAAAAAAAGTTTCGCTACCTGGAACGACTTCAGAAGTTAGCAATGACAGTCCACACCTAGAAGTGTTCTGTGCAAAAACATGCTTTTCAAGCATACTGAGATCAAGATTAAAAATGTGCTTGATAAACATGGATAAAGTTGTATCAGAGGCAAGAGTCGGGTCTGATATACTTGAAATGGCCCCTTCTAGTCCTGAACTTGACCATACGGCATGGCATTCCTCTAAATGAGCATATATGGCTGGTGAGCTTAATGAATCTGATAAAATCCAAGGCTTAAAAAGTCTGACTGAAGCTCCAATAACCACAGCTGCTTTGTAGATCTCTCCAAGGGCCAAAAAGAACTTTTTTCCTGTTGATGTAAGTAATAAATAAATTACATGCAGATAATGTTGGCCCCATGCAATCTATATTATGTTATGGGACTATTGTTATCTCTAGGTCAGAATAATCAACATTATTATTCCTGTAAATATGATTAAAAAAAAGAATAATGTCTAATACCTTTAGGCTCACTTAGTAATTCCTTTTGAACATGCTTGTCCACCGCTTGATCCCAAATTGAGGCACCATGCTTTAATTCTGCAGCACAGACAGAAAGCATCTCAGACCAGACAGAAACATACGCCCTCTGTTCAGCAATTGTTCCAATGCTCAAAATCTTAATCATAGTTGCTGTATGTCTTATGAGTTCCATTGCTGACCCCACATCCTTCTTCACCTATGCTCATCAGAATATAAAACCATAAGTAGAAGATCAACAAGCGTGCACATTATGTAGAAAACGGAAGGACAAAAACTAACTGAAAAAAACAGAAAAAAAAAATCATGTTCAACTAATGTCTATTTTAAACTAAAATAAAGTGGCATGACTTATTTTTTCCCAGTCCAAGGGAGGAAAAAAGAACGAGGAAAAAGGAAGAAAAAAATTACAAAGCAGTTTAACTTGTTACTGGAGCGCAAGCAGATCAATTGGGTACCAACAAAATGATCACCCCACAGGCAGAGAGCCACATAATATATACAAATATAATCCTGACTTCGCCAAATTAAATTTTCTTCAAGTAAAAAAAAATCATTAGAACACTTCAATCCAGGTGAAAGATCAAGGATTATTACGCACTCCAAGCAACTTTTGCGACAATTGATATTCTGATTCAAGTACTTGAAACTGTGGCTCTTGTAGCACTTCAACAAGTTGGTTTAAAAGATTATCTTGAAAATAATGATTCCTTGAATTGCTATCCTCCCAGACGAAATTCATTGTTTTGAGTTCCTCTAACAGTAGCTGCAGAAGACCAAGGACAACTTATCAGTCTCCATCACATAACTCATTCTCCCAAAAGTTACTTCATATTTGAAACATAGATACTCCCTCTCTACCAATAAAAATTACCTAGGCCAACATTCCTTCAGAATACTTTATTTATTACAATCAAGCAAGTACTTTGGAAACCCTCCTTTTCAAATTTCATTAGTGCATACCGACGAGTAGGCAAGTATGATCAAAGAAACGGTTTCTGATATGATATTAAGAACAAGTAGGTAACTGGTGCTCCAAAGGCCATATACATTATTTTCCACTTCAGCTTCTTTATTCCTGGTTCATCAACGCCTCTTAGTTTCTCTTGTTTATTTATTTTTTTCGTTTTAAATATCAAACAGACGTTATCCGCATGTGATACCTGTTCCTATCAATTTTACATGTGCATTTCCTATCAATTTTGCTCAAAAGATGCAACCTTTTTATCTTAGGAGGGACAGACACTGGAATAGTTTTTTAATCTTATTTTGTTTTCTTTACCTTAGCTCACTTTAGCCTTGTTTCAAGACTGTAGGAAACCATCAAACTAGCCAGAATTGGTATCTACATTTTTCATTCTCTTTCATCCCTCTTTATTTCCTATAAATGGTTTCAAGCTTCTTAGCCAGCTTCTCACATTTATACAGAGACGGGCTCAATTCTCAGAGACATTTCTAACTTTTTGCCATGCTCTAGTCAGCTTTCATCTAATTATTGATCTCAAACAAGAAGAAATCATCAAGAAATGTTTTTGGCCATCAACTGAACCTCTTGGATTTAGAAGAATGGTAAACATCGAACTTATGAAGCAGCTAGTTACCTGCAGAAAAACAATAACTATTCCTGGAGACGTCATACTATTTTTGTCAATAAACACTTTAAAAGAAGAAAGAGAGCTAACGATCAATACACAAATTGAAAACATGAAGAGTAGAGTTTGTTTGGTAACAATAATAAGATCAAAAGTTGGATCATATTAAAAAGAAAGAGATCATCTTGTGCAGAAAAAAAAATCATAAATTTCCGCATATACCTGATTTTGTTGAATTTTTCTTCATATACAATAGGCAATTAGATATATCTCAACCTTATGCCTCGTGTAGAAGCGAGGACACAAGAAATCACGGTCATAAATCAAAATAAATTTTTTTAAAAATAAACACAGTATGCTTCATTCGGCGGCAGGAAAGTAGAATCTTAAACTTGTAAAAAGGTTGCAAGTAGTGAGATGGATCACCTTGAATTCAGAATCAAGAGATGTAGCTCGAGCATCTTCATCATAAATGGCACTATTATGTTTAGCGTGCTAATAAGAAAGAACACATCGTTACAAATTAAACAAGATAGTAAAGGACCGCTAAGATTGAAGTACAGGCGGCTTGGTGGCACAAGATCACAAGAATCCTTAAAAGTCAACATAAAAATATCAATTATCAAAAAACTGCTCAAGCACACGTACCTTTAGGCTGTCGATATGGCATTTAGCGACAAAGCACAACTCTTCCTTTAATTTAAAATAGAAATCCAAGTGACTATTTATCTTCAGCTCAGAAGACAAACTACAAACAGATGCCTCACGTTCAGCAAGATAGTTATTATCGACTAATGAACAGTTACTGGCCAAGACATTGGGTAGACTGAGCAAGGTTTTGGCTGGCATCAAAACGGTGTCAGCTGGAGCAGAAGGCTCAGCTGGAGTGCGCAAACTTGATATTAAATCATCTATTGAAATAGCTTCTGTCGGGCTACGGCGATTTCTTTTATCAGAAAAGGACTGATGCCTAGTAAATGTATCTTCAACATCTACAGAACCATCACTTTCTGTTGGTTCATAGTCAAAAACAGAGAGTGGAATTGCATCTTTCCGGGAATTAACCCTTCTATCCGTCTGCAATCAAAATTTTAATCATGCAAAGGTGTACAATCAAGTCAAGGAGAACAAAAAAAAGACACATAGGAACAATATAACTTTCTGAATAGGCATAAAAACTTCCTCAGGCTGGAAAACACGTTCATATTAAGCTAGAATGCAGATATACATTAATGTAGTATAAGAAAAACCATGCAATCTGTTGTGTGATCGATCACGCTGTAGTAATGCTGCATGCCATTTTACTAAGAAAAGTGAATGCATAAGACGATAGTAAAAGATTGATCATGTCAAGGGGCAGGTTCCGGTGACATGATTTTATACATGCATTTTCAATTCCGGCCACTATGATTGCCCGTTGACGGAATTGGGCACATCGTTAGAAAGCTTATGCATAGAAGATCATAAGCCTCATGTTTAGTTCCGATATATATATATATATCATTAACATGTTCTAATATTCTCTTCTTCCTTGATAATGTTGTGATTTTGAACTTTTTTATGTATGTTCAATGTGGTGCGGTATGGATTTATGTGAGTCACTTTGCTCGTTACATCTTCGCAATTCATTGTTGAAAGCTCATGTTTGCATCAAATCTTCCATGGATAATCATTGATTGTACCACTGATGGTGGCATGCCCTTCTTTGCAAATCTTCCATGGATGATCATGGATTGAAACATCTTTTTTAAAGTCTACTTCATTTCCAAGTGCACCTTTTGTATATCGTGTACATGTAGTATTTAAAATTAAATATATTTTATAATATTGTTTGCACATTTTATGTTAAGCTCCATTTTATTAAATTTTCAAATGAGCACCCTCGGTTGTCAAATTCTAGATCTGCCACTGCCTGTCGCAACGTGTTGCTCGAAGAGTACCCATGTGAAACAAAAGATATGAATCGACTTAGTAACACCCCGAGTGGACCATGTCTTCTTCATCAGCTCAAGCAGCTCATCCATTTCATCAAGAACCATGATCTCATCTTTGAAGTCAAAAATTGAGTGGAGAAGAGCAAGATAAATCTCCACGAGAGGGTATCCATCCGCCTAATGGCAAACATCGGTAGCTCCTCCATCTGGGCTCCGCCATGCCAAGGAAACAATGCAATTGCATATGGCTCTCATGGTCTCTGAACTCTTGCATGTGTCTATAGCTTTCATCCTTTTAGTTTGGATGACTTATCTGAACTTTGCAGCATCCTTGTCAAATTTGTCAACGGGGATGGAATGGTACAGGAGAGGCCTACCTCAAGGATTTTTAGCTGGCACTTCTGCCATAGATGGTACTCTTGGGCATCGATGAATTCTGATGGTTTCAAATGTCGTAGGATATCTAATGGAAGATTGATCGTCTCTGCACGTCTGCCCATCTGAGAATAGTGCAAAAGAACATCAGAACCTCAAGGATTTCTAGTTAATAATTCAACTAGAGCCCCAAAAAAAATTCAACTAGAAATTGCTTTGCAAAGCTAGTTTACAAACTTGTCCCACAAGAGTTCTCATAAGCGTCTTCCTCAACTTGTTGTCACTCTGCTCTGTCACCCATATCTGTTGCCTCATGATCTCTGCCAAAGTCATCGTCCGCCTTGCCCTGCCACCCGCTGGCACTGTGAACCCCACCCTCGAGCTCCCCGTTCCAGAAGATGATGGATTTGCCCCACACGAGCTGCTCTGCCTCAATGGCTGCGGCCTCTTGAGCATTTCTAGCCCCAACGCCCTCTTCACCTGGCTTGTCACTGCCATCCCCACCCCTGGATGCTTCACCGATGATCCAGGACCATAATTGAATCCCGACCCGCTCCCCTCCCCTCCCTCCTCCAAATTATTAACGTAATAGTTTATTGATCCCCAGCTCCCAATACGTCACCTCACGAAAGTCTTCCTTGTTGAGACCGTCGAGGTCTTGAAATGGTGAAACGATGTCGTGGGACGTCATGCGGTGGTCGCCATGTCCCGTATCCGATCGAGGAGAAGGGGTGCTCGGGTTGCTGTTATGGAATGGGTATTGGGCCATGAAAGTTCCGATCAGACGTTCGTTGATACATGATCCAAATTCCTTTGGTCAAGAGAAGGGCAGTGTTTTTCTCTCTTGGCAGCGGAGGCCCTTTTACATTGTTTGGGCCGGATCATGACTCACCTATGGGCCAAATTATTTTTTTTCTTTTCATACATATATGTATGTTCACCTTGTAAGTAGTAGAGTTTTTTTAGTGCAGTTTTTTTGTTTTTTGTCTCCTACATCTGTAAGAATTCTCTCCTCCGGTTGATAATGGATTCTCAGCCTTGCTGGCACCGTGGTTTTTTTCCCCTTTGAATTCAGATGGGTTTTCCACGTTAATTTTCTGTGTGTTGAATTCATTATCGTCGTATTGATTTATAACAAGTGGTATCGGAGTCAGATTCTTGTGATTCATGGGCTAGGGTTTGCTGCCGGCACACGTATGATGACGACTATGAAGTACGATCTTCCATTGCTGGATCACGATACATGTTTTTTGCTATGGAAAGTAAAGATGCGGCAATGCTAACATCTTATAATCTGGATGATGCCCTGGAGGGTTTCGAAAATACGGGCCGGAAGGCATAGATGCCAGACGAAGCAAGGAAAGATCGTAAGGTGTTGTCCATGATTCACTTACAACTTTCGACTAATGTGTTGCAGGAGTGTTTGTAGGAGAAATTCGTTGCTGCCCTCTGGTTGAAGCTGGAATTAATTTGTATGTCTGAGGATCTAACCAGCAAAATGCACATTAGACGAAGCTGTTCACGCACAAGTTGCAGGAAGGAGACTCTGTTCTGACACACATCGGTGTTTAAGGAGATCCTGGCCGATCTAACGTCTATGGAGGTAAAATTTGATTATGAAGATTTGGCTCTTCTTCTTCTGTGTTCACTTTCTGCATCGTTTAGCAACTTTCAAGATACCATCCTATATAGTCATGACACTTTAACCGTGGCCGAAGTGTATGAGGCCTTGATGGCGAAGGAGATTATGAGACAGATGGTTAACTCGGAAGGTGCTGGTGTTTCAAGTGGAGAAGCTTTGAATGTCTGTGGCCGCACTGAGCAGAAGAAGTCCAGTTCAGGTGTCAAAGGAAAAGGAAATTAAAGGGGCCGCACAAAATCAAAGGGACCATCCGGTCCTCGATTTAGCAGATACAGCAAGAAGACATCCCATGTGATTGATGATTGTTCGAAATTGCAGAACAAGGAGAAGAGGAACAAGGACAAGGGTAAAACTGATGGTAGTGCCTCTGTTGTCTCCGATAATAGTTCTGATAGTGGTGACGTTCTTATTGCTTTTGCTGGATGTGCTACTGATGATACCAAATGGATACTTGATCCTGCTTGCTCCTATCATCTCTGCACTAACAGAGCTTTGTTCAGTACTTATGAACATGTGCAGAATGGAGGTACTATTCGGATGAGAGATGATTCTGCCTATGTAGTTGTTGACATGGGAACCGTACAGATCAAGATGTTTGATGGGGTTGTGCGCACATTGACAGAAGTGTGACATGTTCCTTGCATGACCAAGAATCTCATCTCTTTGAGCACCCTACACATAAAGGGGTAAAAATATTCCGCCAGAGACGGTGTTCTGAAGGTAACAAAAAGATCTCTTGTAGCATGAAAGGTGACTTAAAGGGTGCAAACTTATATGTGCTACGAGGTAGTTATTTTTCTGCAAATACTGTTACTACGCCTGATTCTGAAGCCACTAAGATCTGGCACATGCGTCTTGGCCATATGAGTGTACTTGATTTGGCAGAATTGAGCAAAAGTGGTCTTCTTGAAGGCGTCCATGCAGATACCTTAGATTTCTGTGAGCACTGTGTTTTCGGTATGCATAAGAGGGTAAGGTTCAGTCCTGCAATTCATAATACCGAAAATATTCTTGATTATGTTCATGCTGATTTATGGGGGCCCTCACAAAAACCTTCTCATGGTGGTGCTAGCTACATGTTGACTATTTATGATGATTACTCGAGTAGAGTTTGGCCCTATTTTCATAAACACAAATCAGATGCTTTTGAGTCCTTCAAAACTTAGAACATCATGGTTGAGAAGCAAACTGAGAGGAAGCTGAAAATTCTGAGAACTGACAATGGTATGAAATTTTATTCTGGTGATTTTAACTCATTCTGCAGGAAGGAAGGCATTGTCAGGCACCACACCATACCACATATGCCTCAGCAGAATGGTGTGGCAGAACGCACGAACAGAACAATAATTTCAAAGGCTCTGTGTATGTTGTCCGATTCAGGTTTGAGCAAAAAAATTTGGGCTGAGACTACTTCCACTGCTTGTCACTTCATCAATTGATCTCCATCCACTGCAATTTGTAAGAAAACTCCAATAGAGGTATGGTCTGGTTTACCTTATGATTATTCAAAGTTAAGAGTTTTTGGGTGTACTGCATATGCACACGTTGATAATGGGAAACTTGAGCCTAGAGCAATCAAGTGCATTTTCTTGGGTTATGGATCT
>JAOYMZ010089600.1:0-10892 GCA_025802335.1 Pinguicula primuliflora
AGAGATGCAGGAACTTCTCTTCAACTTCTTTCTTCTTCCGCTTGATAAATTTTCTCTCCAAACAAACGTGTTTCATCATACCTTGATCGTATATGATATATGATAATATGATATGCTTCGTTAATTGTTAAATTTGGGTACAGCTTTTCCTGAAGAGGTCTTCATCAAAACCGATGAACAATTTGACAAACGTCTTGGCAAGATTCAAGGTAAGCTCTCTTCTATTCGGTATCCAACATCAGTTATGCTTCTTTTCAACGCTGTCCTCTTTGGTTATTTTTGTTTCTGTTATTGCATAATTGTTAACTTGAATTTGGTACTGATGAATTTTTGCCTGCGATCTTCCACTTCCCCTCTAGCCCCATGTAAGTGCAAAATTCTATCAGCTATTGTAATGCGCTATGTTTATTGCCCTAGACCTCACATTAAATTTTCTCATAAAGCATCTGGAGATGCGGTTACTGATGCGGAAGTAGTTCACAGTTTTAAGCCGGATATGGAGTCATATCCCAATGCTCAGGTTCGGTAAAAGCTGGAATAATTATTGCCTGATCTGAGTTCAGGATTTTTTATCTGACCGGCTGCCGATGCTTTTGCTACAGGATCGCCTAGGATTTATATGCAGCATGCTTGGTATTGGCGGGCCAGGGGTATGAATATCACAATCCTAGGACTTATTAGGCGTGCCCTTTCTCTTCTAATCATTACAATTAAGTGAAGGTGGCATAGTTATCTAAATCGATTCGCGATTCGAATATCAAAACCAAGAAATCGATTCAAATCGATAAGTAAAATCGTTTTCTTCCATAACCCACATGGTTTCTGGGATGGTTTTTCTCCTTTCCTGTTCTTGGTAAACCAAATTCTTTTGTGTTTCTTGAAGAAAGGTTTGAAGGTAAGAAGAATATTTGCTTATGCTAACGATGCGTTGCAGAGTGAAAAAAGGACTAAAAGCTACGCAGGGAAGAAGGAAGACGGAAATAATTTCACATTGACATCAATTAATTAGGGGAAATGGTTTGCGTGTGTAAGACACTAGGTTAATATAAGGTTGCCCAAATGCGTATCGGGTTCGGGTAGTGCATTACCCAGACCCGAAGAAAACCGAACCCGGGTTCGAGTACCCATTACCCGAACCCGGCAGGTACCGGGTACCCGGGACCCGGTACGGGTAGTACCCGTTTTGTTTTTTATTTAATTTTTTAAATTTTTTACACTAAAATGCATGTTGCGGGTATCGTGTACCCGAAATCCGAACCTGGAAAAATCCATGCTTTTTTCATTAAAAAAACCAGGTTGGGTTCGGGTTTTGGGTACCCGAACACGGAAATTTTTATTTTTTTTACTATTGGGTCCGGGTATCGGGTACCCTAAACTCAATACCCGGATCCAGACCCGGAAAAATTGGTTATCGAAAAATGATACCCGGACCCAATACCCGTGGATATTTTGGGCACCCATAGGCTTATAGATTCTAGGTATAACACATGTCCTAAAGTGACGGTAAAATTGAAGGGATTGTTTGAAAAGTAGGAATTGCAATTGCATAAAGAAGCGTCATTTTAAAGTCGTCGAAAGAAAAAGAAAAAGGAGGAAAGTAAAGGTTCAATAGGGTAATAAGGAGTGATGGAAGAGATTGTAAAAAAAAAAGGTAAAAAGTGCTAATTTGAAAGTACGAAACCTGTGCTATATTAATATATATATAGTTCAATGTTTATAATCTCTATCATTTCTTTAATAATTACAATTTTTATATATCGTGTATATTAATTATTACCCATATATTAAGGAAGTGTGTTAGTGAATTTAATTTTTTATGTTAATTCTAAATAATTAAAATTATTTATTTAGATTGTTTTTATTTAAGAGTATTTATTTTTATTATTTGTTAAATTAGGATGAATCTTGTAATTTACTCTACAATTTCAATTTACTATTCATATTTAATTTGACAACTATGGAAGAGGGTCTTTTAGTTTTGATTGTTATGGCACTTGCAAGTGTGTGAATGGATGCACATGCAGACTTTTAACTCTTCTCATTGTTCATTTTGGTTTTGTCTTGTCTATACTAGAATGTTCCCAGGAGGCTGAATTCTGTCAACCAATTTAAACATATCCATGAAGATTCATCCAAGGTTGTCCGGATCAAATCCAAAGAACATTATGATGAGTCACTTATCAAGGTCAAAAGTAAGCTCAATACCCTATAGAATGTATACTTTTATTCTATCTAGCTTTCAGTGCTTTGTGTCAGAATTGGTTACACTATCAGAAATTATATATATTAGAGATGTTTTTTGTGGTTAGCCGTTGGAATTTTTCTAAACTATAATAACTCTACTACTTAACTAAGTTGAAGTTATGAGATTTCCTTTAAAGTTGTTGGAGTATGGAGGTCTTGGTCTCGCATGTACAAGTTTTCAAACAGCATAATAACTATAAATGTTTTTTACACTTTTATGATTAAATTTTATTTTTCATATATAATTAGTTTTTTAAGATTTTACTTAAATTCTATCTGTAAATATAGGGATTTTTAATTGGATTTATGTGTTTTTTTTTCCACTCTGTCTGTCTGTAGTGTTGTTTTATTCCCATTATTGTATATTTGGTAACTTGAATTTTGTGCAGGTGAAAAATTGGATGCCATCTTCTTCTTTATGTCATCACGTGCGTTCCTTGGTAAGTTTCATGAGAAAAATTCTTTCATATATTGTAATATCCTATGTTTTAACCTAAAACACACTTTAAGCATTCTTCAGTAGAGGATTGCTAGATTTACAAAATAAGTGTTTACAAAATTTAGTAAACCTTTCAAAAGTATGTTGTTTTGAAAGTTTCCGAAATTTTATATACTAACATTTTATATGGTTTATAAAATAAAAATTTACAAAATTTTGTAAATGTACACAATTTTTAAATTTTTTTCTTGTAAACCCATCATTCTTGGGTAATTGGTGCTCTTTACAAAATTTTGTACATTTTTAATTTTTAAACTTATCATTTCTTTTCTTCGATAAGTGGTGCTCATTGAAGGGACATATGGTTTACCTCAAGCAACAAAATTATAAAAAAAAATATGACTTTTGCAACATAGTAATTGACCATAAACTTATGCAATGCATAAAAAAAATTTATTCGATACTTGCACTTCAAAATTTTATTTTAAATAAGTTATGATCAATCTTTCAAAAAAATAAATAATGATATAATTTTTCACTGTTAGCAATCGTGTTTTAAATCATTGACTATAAGTTTTCTCATAAATCATTCGCAGATAACTTTGTTTGGCCCATTATTGAGCGGCTTGCTGAGGGATATCCCAATGTCACTATATATAAAATCAACTGGGATGAGGTAAAAGATGGTTGAATGATATCATGCTATGAGTGTAGGATTTTCTGATCTGATTTTTTTTCTGCAGGAAACAATAATTTTACAAGATTTTGTCTATGTTCCAATGGTAAGAACTTTACAACAATACTTCGACTTATACAATATATAAGCAATATGCACCACGCATGTCATAGGAGAGTTTTATTACCACTAATTAATGTAGTTAGCAAAAGGAAGATCAGTTGGATATAGGCATCCCATTCCACATTCCTCATCTAATCATTAACAATTAAGCAAACAGGGTCTTTTATCACTACATTTTAGCATTTAAAAGTTACGTGAATTGGCAACACTATTCATAATCACAACCTTTGTTATTTATTATTATTATTTTTTTTGTTATTGTGATATTTGAAACATCACATTGTCAACAAATAATATCTAAAAATTGTGTATGAATATCATTTTTTTGTGTGTGAGTAGAAGCACATTCTAGATTTTAGCTTTTCTCATTATTCATTTGATTAGTGTCTTGTCTGTAGCTAAGAATATGAACACTCTTTTGATGCAGACCTCACTGGATTTCTTTGCAAGTGGCAAGATAGTGGGAAACATTAATTGTCTCCAGTGCAATATCAAAAATAAGCTTCAGGATGCTATGGTAATCTACAAATGAGAAAAGCATGTTTCGTCGTCACGTGTTATAAAATAATTACACCAGTAATTTATATTGATTTGTTGCATTTGGTCTGTTGTTCGATCTAGCTTACATATGTGTTATGAGAGATGATAAAAGGTGAATGAAGGGGGGAGGTCATTTGATCCTCATTGTCGCTACAATATTTTCTTAGGGTGTGTTTAGTTTGAGGATAGAAAAATAATGGGGACAATGATTGTGTTTTATTTGTCCCCAAACTGAACGTTTAATTACGTTTGATATTGATTACGGTTTATTCGTAATCAAATGTTGTTTGGTTCAAAATTAATTTTGTTTGATTACCCTTGATAGAACAATTAAATGATAACTAAAAGTCAAAAATACCCTTATTTGTTATTAAATAAATTTAATATTATAAAATCTCTTACATTTCATGTAGATCATCGAATGGCCACTATTGGAAAGATCTATTACGCCAGCCGGTTGAGCAAATACGGACTTTCATTACCAAATTCTTCCTCTTGGGCTATCATTTTATGACTGTCCTCCAAAATTTTGTTTGCATGCTGAAATGCATTTCTCCGTCCGAAGATGAGTTGGTTGTGGAGGAGTCTTATAACCAGGGAGCTCTTTGTTAGGTCTCATATTCGAAACTGAAAATCTGCATACAAAAGTGCATAAATCTACATAAAAAAAAAAACTGCATAAAAAAACAGCATAAATATGCAAACGTATGCATAAAACACCATAAATCTGCAGAAAGAAATCGAATGCCAATACAATAACTGCAATCCATACTACCCCACCCAGCACCATACAGAAAGTATATCCATATGCAAGGTAAAAGAATACCATCGAATTAAGAATCTAAATTCAATGTCATGAAAATGTGGCTATTCCAAATCATCGATGCATGACATCACAAAAGAACAGCGTGGACATGAAATATTTAATGAAACTGTATTACAATAATACAAAGCAGATTGAACAAAACCAAAACGAGAAATCTACACGCAGAGAAGCAAGAGATGGCGATTTCAAGGTTAGAGTCTAGGTTACCGGACAGCACGTAGAAAACTCTGCAAAGACTGTTTTTTTGGTTTGGTTTGGTGTAAAGACTGTTTTTTTTGTTTCTAAAATTCGTACGTGTTGGACATTGGTCAGTATCTAGCTTGCGATCTCTGATTCTGGTAAGGTGATTTGGTCATATAGGTTGGGGTTGGGGGTTGGGGTTGGTTGTTTATGAAGTAAAGGACAAGCATGTTTATGTACATTTTTTTGATTTGAATCTGTTGAGTGATTGGATGATTTGTGTCTTGCGAATGTGCTGTTAGGATGGTTTTCTGATGGCCTCTGTTTCTTTTGAGTACATGACCATCTGGTGGTGAACTAGACCATGTAAAATGCATTCTGTTCTGCTTGCTGCCTTTTGAGGACCTTGCTCCTCACGGTTTTATTCATGGTGATACTCTGCTTCCGGACTCCCAAACCATACACATGTCTTGGAAAAGTTTTGTGGGTTCTCGACATTTCAAATGTCAACTACTGCTGAGCTGTTATTAAGGCCTTGTTTGTAAGTTCTACTGAAAAGAAAAGCTGTTTTTGACTTTTGATGGAGTTTTTAAAAGAGGTGCTTTTATAAAGAAGTTATAAAATGTTTGCCGAGTGCGGGCTTTACTATGACAAAAGTTTTAAAAACTAGTGTATCAAAATAGATATAATACGAGAAATTTTTTGGATATTTTGGAATTATGGATTTGTATATAAATAAAATTATTTTAAAAGTGAATTTTTAAATAATTACAAAATTACAACCGCCTTAAGCCTCCCTGAAGCTACTTCAAGGGAGCTTTTGGCTTTTGGTAGCTTTTCCACCGCCAAAAATCAAAATTACAAACAGTATAAAAATGACTTCTGTGATTGAAAAACCAAAAGAAGCCAAAAACTATTTTTCAGCAGAACTTGCAAACAAGGCCTAAGTCAGGTTGATGAGGTTGAATGATTCGAATGCGTCTTGCTTGCTTTGAATCTCTTATTCTGCCAGAATGCTTGAATTAATTGTCTGCTCATGCCATGTTTTGATCACCACACACTTCAAAGTCCGCGAGTCATAAATGTTTGGTTTTCAAAGCTTATTAACCGCAGCACCCTTCCTCCAAATTCTTGTCTGTTATTCGGCCCATTTTCCCTTGCAACATACACTTTGGTTCCATTATTAAAAACTTGTCTTCATTCATTCTTCCCTTCCGACGCAATTAAGAGAGTCAATTTCTAGCAAGGGCGTAGGGCAACGAATAACTTCTTCAAGTTATGGGAGAACAAGGCGGCGGAAGGAAAATTGGAGGCCGAGAAGGTTACTTGTCGATCTCCAGTTCGTCCTCTTCAATAGGTAGATGGGACTTCCGAGAGTAGGAGAAACTACTGCAGACCAAAGGGATCACTATTATTTATGCATAGCTCAACATCCCTATTCAGAGAGGCTGGGTACTGAGGCGAACACGATCTTTCATCTTCATCATTTGACCTATATCCATATGCTTATAATTCCCTAAGTTCTTTTTTTCCTCAGTGATAACTCCATATTTGGAGCTTATTTTACATATTTTATAACATTTCATGCCTCTAACAATTAGATTATGTACTAAATCATGCTCATTTGTCTTAGATTGGAGAAAAGGACCACATGATCACACTTTGGTATATCTCCACTCTTTTTGTGCATATTATGGCATGAATTGTGGATATTGGATTCAATGTGCGAAGAAGAGCCAAGATTTTGCATGAAAGATCAACTCAAGGGCCTCGATGCAATTTCACAAGAAGAAGTTCTCAGACCAAAATCCAAGTCTTCCAACTAAGGCTACATCCAACACAAGTCTTTTGGAGGGAAACCAAATTATTCAAGAGCCCAAAGAAGGGGTAAGAGCGTCATTACCCTCCTAATCTTTCGGACAAGGGTTCACACACACGGAATTATGCAACATTCGAAAAACACACGCAAGACCTGAAGGGAGGAAGAGGAACATGCGTTTTTGCTGAAGCTGCTCATCTGAAGGGGGAACTCTGAATTCTCTTTCTTTATCTTGTGTCATGGCTACATTTAAGCTTGTATTTGCTAACTCTCGAGCTCATGCTTCAAGCATGAGCTAATTCTCCTGTGGCTTGGAGCTCGGTTGAGCCTCACTATGTAAACACATTTTAAACTGTTCATGTATCTAATGTCCTAGCTTGTTATTTCATATGAATGTGTTTGCTTTCCTTTTGAATGAGTTCTAGTGCACGAGTTCTTCATTTATGTAAGTGAATCTATCCGAAAACTAGCTCACAAGAGTAGGTTCCTACACAGGGCACACTAACACCATCGTCCTTGGAGTCTTTACCCCTAACTCTTGGTGCCACAATAGAGATAGTCATGTTTATGAACTCAAAGTCACCAATATACGAATGGTGGTGGGTACGCCTGGTGAAATCCACTCGTTGATGTCTAGAGCAGCCACTGTCTTGACCATAAATTTTGGTTGCATTTGAGTCTCGTTGTGTGAACAAAACAGACAAAACTTTAGTACATGAATGAGTAAATATGTTGCAAAGTGAGGCAAGATACCTTGCCTTGAGCTACTCTCCTAAATCTGTCCTGTTTTCCCACTATTTTCGTTAGCTTGTGACTCGAGTGCTACCATTTGATCATTAGTCTCCTTTCTAGTTAACTTAGTTGTATTTTAATCCATTTAAACTTATGCCCATAGTTTAGAACTCAACATGATGCTTGGTTACCCTGAAAATACTTGCAAAACGAACATGTTTAAGACTTACTCCTTTGGATTATTACTTGAACGACTGTGTATACTTGCACATTAGTGTGACACTACATCTATCACCTCCCCATCCCCTACGCAGCTACTATATTCACGTGTCTCATTAAACAATTTACTAAAGTATTGTTCTCACCTCACTCTTATATCCCCTTCCGAGAAAAGGGTTTTTTTCTTCCTCATTCTTGATAAATTTAACAATATCAATATCTCTACTCTTTTGAGCTCGTGTCTTTGCATGCCTGTATATATCTTGCGCCCCCTCCTTAGTATTCAATCTCGTATACATACCCTCGTAGGCTTTGTTTTTAGCTTCTGCTACTGGCATTTTTGCTTCAATCTTTGCCCGACGGTACTTCTCTTTTCGTTGCATCCTCTCCCCATCCCCATTTGCTGCCATAAGTTGCTTTAATCTATCTTGTTTGGCTTTAACTTTAGTTTGAACCTGCTCACTCCACCACCACGCTTTCCTGCCAAGCCTCGCTCCGCCGGATATTACCCTTACAACTTCTTAAGCTATATCCCTAATGATCATAGCCATGGGAACCCATAAACGATATGCATCCTCAATCACCATGTCCAAAAAAGCAGGAGCTACCTTATCTCTACAGGTGGTAGCCGCCTCGTCCTTAAGGTTCTTCCACAGTATCCTTTCTCTACCTCCTTGCCTCCTCACTCCCACTTTTCCTCGCATATTAACATCCACCACCAAAAGACGATATTGTGACGTCAATGATTCCCCCAGCAAAACTTTACAATTTGTGCAACAACTCTTATCCCTTTGGCGCAAAAGAAAAATAAAAGTTTATTAAAATAATAATATAATATTCCAAAATCTGGAAGAAAAAAACCGACAGGAAATGATGACGTTACTCCAAAACGACCCAATGTTTTACTATTGGTGAGAGTAGGCCATTGCGATTTACTGATCTATATTTATATATACTATCATATTATTCGTGCTTTAAAGCCGCGATCATCATAAAAGCACTTACGAAAAATGCGGCTCGTGCGTGACCGCACACGCCACAGAGAAAATTCTATAATTTTAGCTCGAGTTATTTAAAAAAGAAAAATAATTAAATAATAAGTACGTCGAAACCATATGAAGTCGCATGTCATATGGAAGCGCACGACGCGCTGATATTTATGGCGACTTCCGTTTCAGCAAACGATGAGCGGTTTGCCGTATATTTCAGATTGTAGTAGAGATGAAAAGTTTATTAAAATAATAAAAAAAATAATATAATATTCAAAAACTAAAAAAAAAAAAAAAAGACAAATACGCACTCATTAGGATCTGTCGGACAAGAAAAGCGCATGTGGTAAAGAAGAAAACAAAACGGGAGGAAAAATGTGAGTTGAAGAGAAGAAGGCAATGTCATTTTACAACCTGTTTTAATATATACCTGAAGAGAAGAGAGTTGGAGATTTGTGATGAAAATAGGGCCTGAATTTCTGTATCTATCGCTGAACCTGCTGCTTCCAAAAGCGGAGTACAGAGACAGATGGAGTGTCTCTTAGCATGTCGGGCTTGGGCTCAAGATTGAATTTGCAGCAATGTCATAAGCTCAAGAAAGAATGTAAAATCGGGTAGCCTACTCAATACTGTACAGCAGGGGCGGATCCATGATTCTACGTCGGGGGTGTTCATTTAAAAATTATATTATAATCAAAACAAAATTTAGTGACCTCTTTCAAGAACTCAGTCCAATAATCATCATCCATTCTACACTTTGTCAATTCTCTTTTCAGACTTTAAAGCAAAGGTAAAGCAAGAATTATATTCTCTGTCTTTTGTTGAAGGCTATTGACACTGTTTGTGTTTTTCCCAACAACATTACCATTAGATGAGCAAGGAACAAAATTAAGAAATTGGTAAAAATATCATCATAAATTATATATAATGAAAATAGTACAAATGAAATCTGCCAATGAAAACAAATGATATTCAACAAGATTTGATATATAAGCATCTTCTGATCTTCTGAAAACTAAATAAATCTGCCTATCGAACCATAGTACAAATGAAAACTAAAAGCAAAACCAGTACAAATGAAAACTAAAACTTAGTACAAATGAAAACTAAAAGCAAAAGCAGTACAAATGAAAACTAAAACCAGTACAAGTACAAATGAAAACTAATACCAGACCAGTACAAATCTGGCAATCGATTAACGAAAATTAGTACAAATGAAACCTAAAACCAATACAAATGAAACCTTGAAATTGAAGGAAAATAGGATCATAGATTCATAATACATTACATAGAAACCTTGAAATTGAAGGAAAATACATAACAGACCACACCCACAGTATTGCCGACTTCCCAAGACTCAATCCCACATCCCAACATACATAATACATTACATAGAAACCTTTAAATTGAATGAAAATAGGATCAGATAACCTACCGTGGCTGCCAATTGCAACTTGCCGACTTGCGAGTTGCTGGACGAAGTCAGAAGACGAAGGAGACGGGAGGCCGAAGTCTGGAGTCTGGACTGTAACCCAAACTCTTGACAGACCCCAGTATTGCCGACTTGCGAGTCGGTGGAGGAAGTCACCTTCTGGACCTTTAATTTTTTTTGTGCTAACTATTCAATTTTTTTTTGTGAGCAGGGGTGCTTGGGCACCCCCAGCCACTGGGCTACATCCGTCCATGGTGCACCTGCATCCATAAATTTTTTTTCTTTCACCCTCTATTTAGACCAAAGAATTTGCACTCTATGTAAAACGCACTCACTAGTCAGATCTGTAGGATCTGCCATTGCCATGGACTGAAGTAATGAGGAGAAAGCCACTAAACGAGCGGCTTGACCCTGCGATAAAGAAACAAATGGGTTATGACCACATATAGGTATTGCGAGAAAACTTCACTTCCCTATACTTCACTAACATTCTCCCATACTGTGATGCACGCAGACTATCTGGCATTTTTATGGAGTATGAAAAAGTGTTCGATGTTTTCGTAGCAAACAGATTGGGGCTAAATGGAATGAGATTTGTGATAAAGGGAGTGCAAAAAACCAGGATGATGGTTATGACCGTTGTGAAGCTGAGTAAGTGAATTAACATTTTATC
>JAOYMZ010089611.1:0-10892 GCA_025802335.1 Pinguicula primuliflora
AACCATGTGCCCTCTTTCCTTGGGTCAAGTTGCTCCTCATGGCTCATGGCTTGCACTTCACAACTCTTGGATGAATTTATTGTTTCTACCCAGATTTTTGGATGATTCTGGATAGATTTGAGCTCCAAGTTAACCTCTTGTAATGCTTGAAATAAATCCTAGCAAAATATGTAGTGAATCCTAGCTAAAAGTGGAAATGAGCATGTTTTGAGTTTTAATCTTATGGTTTAGGGAATGAAATGGACTAAAATATAGTATAAAATAAGCCCTAAATAGGCGCTTATCAAGCATACCAACCCCAAATGGATGGCCAGTCTGAACGAACTATCCAGACCCTAGAGGATATGTTAAGGGCTTGTGTTCTTGACTTCAAGGTACGGTGGGTCTACTTTGCGGAGTTCGCATACAATAATAGTTGCCACGCTAGTATTGGGATGACACCATATGAAGCTATATATGGACGTCGCTGCTGATCAGCTTGCTATTGGGACGAAATAGGCAAACACCAAATTACGGGCCCAAAATTGATACAAATTGCAAAGGAAAAGATCGGGGTGGTTCAGGTGAACTTAAGAAAAGCGCAGGATCGACAAAAGATTTGGGCAAAATTGAGGCAACGACCTCTCACCTTACAAGTGGGCGAAAAGGCTTATTTAAACATCTCCCCCACCAAAGGGATTACCCGCTTTGGCCAGGGTGGGATATTGAGTCCAAGATACCTTGGTCCATTCGAGATATTGGAACAAGTATGGGAAGTCTCGTATCGCTTAGCTCTATCGCCAAGATTGTCAAGGGTGCATAATGTGTTTCACATATCACAACTGTGACGTTATATCAGTGACCCCAGTCATATCCTTGAGGTAGAGAATTTTCCATAAATAGAAGATCTCAACCGTGTGGAGGACCCTTTCAGAATCATTAACACTAAAGTGGTTAATTTTAGGAGGCGCCAGATTCCATATGTAAATGCGCAATGGACAAATCATAGCGAGGACGAAGCAACTTGGAAGTTAGAAGACAAAGTGAGAATGGAGTATCCTCAATTGTCTATAGGTGATACACGTTTCGGGGACGAAATTCCAAATAAGGAGGGGAGAATGTAAAGGTAACAAATTTTGTATTCATAAGATAATTTTACCTACATTATTACTAGAGCTAAATCAACTATTCCACCTAAACCGACACTAGATGTATATAAATTTATATTGTATATAGACGCGAGGAATACATGAACTACGATCGAACTTGGGCTGAATTGAGTTAGATTTAATTAACTGGGCCGTACCCTCCCCTGAATATATTTTTGGCCCAATTTCTACAACCTTGTCTTTGGCCCGATTTCAAGATTCTCTTGGAACTGGGAGGAAATGGATTGAGTCCCGCTTGTTGGAAAAGTCCTAGACTTAAGTCCAACTCTAGCAAGTGTTGAAGGCATCGTTATGGGAAATAGTAAATCCCGCAACCTTCGGCCACCCTCAATCCAAACGTGTCCGTGAAATCCTCAACTTGCGAACGGATTAGGGCAGGAAGTGTCGCCTATAAATATTCGAAAGCTGGAGGAGGAGAGGTAGTTCGAAATTCAGGCTGAGAAATCCAATTTTCGTTGAAGTTGAAGCAAGAAGAAAATAAGGGTAAGGGAATTGACTTGGGAGAAGATGCTGCTGATGGGTTTCTGGGCTATTGTTCCTAGTTTCATTGTGCATTGCTTGCTGAAATTGATTATGTGCATTTCAAAGCTTTTCTCAAGAAACCGTAGGATTCATGCTTCGTCAGGTCATAAAATGATTTGTAAATTGTTGTCACTAAGATTCACTCGTTTTCACAAGGTTCACCCGTCTCATGTGAATTGTTTGTCTGCCTGATTTGTGTTTTCAAAAAATGGGTTGGGGTATTGCATTGGATTTTCAAAAAACGAATGTGTAGAGTTAGTGTGGTTTTAAATGTGAACGAGAGGAGCATTTTCATGTAGCTGATTGTTCATAAATCATAAGTAGTGTCTACATTCTGATGAAGATTGAGGGTATTTGGGACTGTGTTCATGGGTGTTGGCCAAGGGGCCATGTTGAGCCAAGGGCTCCGTATTTGGGGTATATGAGACCTAGTGTTGGCGGTACTTGAATCGATTTGTGTTGGGCGTATATGCTCGGGTGTGGTGTATCGTCTGGTGGCTGGAAAATTTTGGGCCTTTAGTGTGCTTTGGGGAGTTGAGCTCTCCGGGTTCTGCATCTTTTTTACTCCTATCAGTGTTTTAGTTTACGCATTTTAAAATTCATATATGAGTACCTTTCTTAGAGTTCATTCTGTGAGTGTAAGGTAAGGCATATGTCTATTTTATATCATCAAGCATGTTTTGAAACCAGTGTTTACTTCGAGTTTATTTTTTTACTGGGCGCCAAGCTCGTCCCTCCACCTAATATTTTCAGATCCGGGCAAAGATTGAGTTGATGCAGCTAGTGGCTATTGAGATGCTGAGTTTTTTTTTTAAATAAGTTCCGCATTCATGATTTTATGTTAGAACCTTGATGTAGAAAGTTCCCTTCGAGACTGTTTGTTATATTTGCTGTTTAGAGGATGTTGTTACCCTCACGTCAATTGGACATCGTATGCATTGTACTATCTGGATTATTTGAAGAAGGTGTCCTTTCATATCATTTTTTTAGTTCGTTACATAGGGTTTTTCTGGGTTCCTCTTAGTGTGACCTTGCTTAAATTACAAATTTTGCAATTTTGTGATTTAATACATGAAGCATTTTCATGATGTGATGACGGTAGTTCTGAGGGCGTGGGATGTTGGTTTTCCCCCCGGCTCATAATTTTTATAGTTATGTGACTGTGCGATTTTTATAACTTGGGGCATTGAAATCATAGGTTATGTCTAGAATATAGGTGGTTTGATTTGAGGGTGGATACGCTTGAAAGGGAAGTTTTTTGAGTTGTTTTCCAGCATTTACTACTTTTTTTATTAAATTTTTTGTTTAATTGATAGCAAAAGCGATGGTACAAATTAGCCCCAAAAGTGAGTATAGTTGTGAAAAGTACAATCACAGACAAAGCACGATTATACAAATTAGTCCCTAAAGTCAGCATAGTTGTGAAATGTATAATCACAAACTTGGAGCAGAGTGTCAGTATTTCTTAGGACGACCGCATCTGCGACGCTTTGGACTGAGTGTCTTTTGAGGTAAAGGTTCCTTAGGGTCCGCTGCGTGTTCCTTTTCTTGTTCCTCCTCTTCCACCTCTTGGTCTGTCGAGCTTTTCCTTTGATTGCTATTTGGAGTTGGCTGCTTTGGGAATTTCTGCTTCTGATTGCCTTCTGGGGTGGTGCTAGTTTTATATTCTTCTGTCCACCAATCGCGCATTTTATTGACGACAACCATCGCTTCATCATACCAGGGTGGTGGTCCAAGGTTTCCATCATTCAGTAGGTTAAGCGAATCAATCTTTCCCTTCTCCAGCTCCTTCCAAATTTTTCTCTCCAGCTCCCAGACTGCCCTGATATCATCATTATCTTGTGGTTTCTCCAGTGTTCCATTATCCAGCTAACCAGAGGCAGTGGCCTCTCCCAGATTCGCTGCTGGAGTACTCCCTTGTATCAGCTATGTCTCTCGCTGTAGTGACCCTGTGAGGTTGCAGATTGGAGATCGAAGTCCTGTCTGCTGCTTTTCCTGGTCTTTTTTTGCTGGTGTTGCTGGTTGTTGATTTCCAGCATCATCAGGTGGCTGTGCAGAGCGCTTCAGTGGAGGTTTCTCGATGGTAGGAGCAGACACTTCCGGGGTCATTTCTGGTGTTAGAAGCTGGGGTTTTAGCTGGAACTGTGGTGAGGTCCGCTTCAGGGATTGGGGAAGTGATTGGGGGAGCGGGTCCTGGTAATTTATCAGGTAGTGTTTCGGGTAAAGTAGTGGAAGCTGGGGGGTCTAACAATGCAAGTGTTGTTGCTGCATATATATAAGCAACTGGAGCATCCTCAAATTCCTCCTCAGCAGAAGCCTCCAGGCCTAGATTTATAGCTCGGTTCTCAAGGTCCCTGTTCTCTTCATTTGGCTGATACTGCTCAGCCCGAATTTCAGCTGCTACAAGGGATTCGACCGTCATTCCCTTCTCTGTTTTGAACCTTTTTTTCGTTCGAGAGTTGCTCTGCGCCTGGACTGGTAGAGGAGGCCAGTTGTGTTGATAGGCGTGACTGGACCATGGGTTCCCATTTTCCTCTTCCCTGATGGACACTATGAAAGTCATGTCGGTTGTCTCCCCCTGGATATTTTTTGCTAATCCAAGTAGTGGAAGTGGTTAGGATTTGCATTTGGCCAAATCGCATGTCTTTTTTTCCGCTGGTGTTCCGGTCTAGCTGCGGCAGTTCTCCCTGTCCTTTGGCCAGAGAATCAAAATTTTATCTGTCCATAGGTGCACAGGAATACCTTTAACAATAACCCATGTACTCCGGGCTGGTTTCCCTTGTAAGAGGCACCACATTCTTACCCCGTGGAGCTTGATGGCTGCAAGAGTATGACTATCTTGCAGCAGTTTCTGCTGCTGCACCATGTCTGGGATTTTCAGCAGGATTTCCCCGCCCGCAAGACGAACTGCTTCAACATCCACATATCCAGCTTTTTGGAGGAGCATGTCGATTGTTGGTATGTCTAATAGAGGGCCTGGAGTGCCAATTAGGCAGCATTGTAGCCAAAGGTCAGAGCCCACTTCAGCAGTGAATTGTATTTTCTCATCCAGCGTAGCATTGCTGTCCACTGGAACAAGCCGCTGTTCTGATGATTGTAGCCAATCCAGATTTGGCTAAGTTGTGCCGGCAACAAACCTACATTAAGATGTTTCCCGTATCTTACAAAACCGTATCGTCTCCCTCATCTGTCCAGATTTTTTAGAACATGTAAGTCCAACACTTTGCCAAATGCGGAGAAAGCTTCCAACATTTCTGCTCGTGTCCAAGAGCCCGGGAAGCGTGTGAAATGGAATGAGTTGGAGATGGCCTGCAATCTCTGAATCCTGTTTGGGATTGGTTTAGCTCCTAGATAAGAGGATTGGGGTTGTGATCCTTGGTTGTTTGTCGTTGCCGCAGTGATTGAGTTGGATGCAGCTTTTTGTCGAACACCTTCTGGACATTCTGCAAATGTCGTTGCCTCTGATCTTGTGAGACTAGAATCAATAGCAGGGACAACATTTACTACTTATCGTCTTGAGTTTTCTCAAAATTCTAATTCCTTTTTCGTTAAAATATACTTATTGCCTTGAGTTTTTTCAAAATTCTAATTCCTTTTTCGTTAAAATATAGGAGAATTTAACAAAATTCTTCAATGGTTTGCTATTTGATAAAACTAGTAGTAACTAGAGGATTTGATGCACTTCGGTTGTATGGGGGTTTGGTGTGAAATGTCTGGTGGTAAGGGAATTTCGATTTCGTTCTCATTATTTAGAAAAGAGAAAAGTTTCTTACGGATGTTGATGTTTTGTTGCATTTGAAGTGTACGAGATCAAGGACGAATATCTGATAGTGATTTATGTTTCGTGTTTACATTTCTGAAGGGAAGTAAGAGTCCTCTGTTGACTTATGCCGAGTTGAGCTTAAGAGCTCCATTGGTTGAGGAATATAGCCTTGTGTTGATGGTTTTGGAACGATCCGTGTTGAGTAGATTACTTGGGTGTGCTGAAAAACCATCCTGTGTTTGCTTAGTGCTGGTGTAAGAGTTTACTTGATCTTCGTCGTTCGTGTGAAACATGTAGCATTGCATCTCTTGAATTTTAAACCGCACTACTCATTTTAGTTGCTTAGTGTTTCATAAACAGAATAGTCTGCAATTTTATTTTGAAACCTTCCGCACTGTCTTCTTATATCTGATTATTTACGGAGCGTTAAGCTCACGGGTGCCCGTTGTTTTTGCACCCATAAACACAGGTCAGGGGCAGGAATAGTCGGATCGCCAAGTCACATGAGAGGTGAAGAAGTAACTGCGAATGCCCTGATTTAGACTCAATTTTTTTACTAAGAGACCTAAACTGGGTATTCTGCTTTCTTCAACTACTGTTTGGCATTCCAATTGCTAGTGTCATTAGAATTAAGACTCTGTGAGACTATGTTGTTTTATTTAGTTTGGAATAGACCCTTTGGTTTTACGTTTCTCGTTTCAATAATAAAAGAACTTCTTCTAATGGTGAATGCGGTTATTAAGCTGTGGATGAAACGAGTCTGTCTCATTGTTATGACCAGGAAGTTGGGGTGTTACAGTAGGTACATCCGTGGTCCATACATCATTTATCATCATAACTTGGGTAGTGTTTCTGAGTCTGTTATTCTTGATACAAGCGTGGAAGTATCTTGTATTCGCGTCTCCTTCACTAAAGCCATTTACTTCAGCTTCTTTTTTACTCAAAAGTTCAGCTTCTGTCAGTGTAATCAGCTCCATTCTCTGGTCAGAATCATAAATTTGCTTCTCAACCATCCTGATCTTAGTGTTTAGGTTGCAGAAAACATCTTTATTCTAGACTTTCAACGCTTCTTTTAGATGTTTCGGCTTCTGCACTAATATGTAGCCTCTAGTGCTAGTTGTTATGTCCTGCTCCCACGTATCCTTCACAAGCTTTTCAAAGTCAATGTGATAAAACCATGCATCTATAAATTTAAATTACTTTGGCCCCCAATTCACCATGAAAAATTTAAAGTGCTTTGGCCCCCATAACATCTTTGCCAGGTTTGGAACTCCTAGATACAACATCAGTGATGGTGAATCATACTTCTGCAACAAATTGTTTGAGAATCTGCTAGCTAAGTATGGAGTGAAGTACAAAGTGTCTCTATCTTACCATCCTTAGAATAATGAACTAGCTGAGCTCTCCAACAGAGAGATCAAATTGATCTTGGAGAAGACAGTAAGAATTTCAAGAAAAGATTGGGCCATGAGACTTTCGAAACCACTATGGGCATACAGGGTTGCCTACAAAACTCCCGTTGGCACATCACCCTTCAGACTGGTCTATGAAAAGCCTTGTCATCTTCCTGTGGAGTTAGAGCACAAGGCATATTTGACTACTAAGCACTTAAACATGAATTTGGCCGAGACTGGAGCTAAGAGAATGACCTAGCTAGCAGAGTTTGAAGAACTGGGGCATGATGCCTATGAAAGCTCCAGAATCTACAAAGAAAGGACCAAGATCTTACATGACAAGAACATCAACACAAGAACATTCTATTTGGGTTAGCAAGTGCTCCTTTTGAACTCTAGACTAAGGTTCTTTCCAGGAAAACTCAAGATCAAATGGCCAGGCCCTTTTGAGGTAGTTAAGGTATCTCCCTATGGATTTGTTGAGTTGAAGAATGATGAAGGAATAGTCTTCAAGATGAATGGACACAGAATCAAACACTATAACTCACCTGAAGACTTTGAAGTGATAAAGGAGGCCATTCACTTCAAGGAGTGAAGCAACAGGAAGAGGTCTATCTGAAGATCATAAACTTAGAGCTTCTTGGGAGGCAACCTAAGCTAGGTATGTTAATGTTTTTCTATTTTTTGTAAGTTTCCTAAGTGTTTTTGAACTATGGTGCAGCCAACAAGTCAGAGTTCACACTAAGTATAGGATGAGACTCCTAGGACCAGCTACTGATAGAAGAATGCAGTAAGCTAAAGTGCAAGAGCTTCACACCAGGTTGTATCGCTTCATGCTCATCTTCCCCATAATTCTATGAATTCTGTCGTGTTGTTCATTTTCACTTGAGGACAAGTGAGATTTTAAGTGTAGGGCAGGGGTTTGTAACACACCTTGCTAGTGATGGAGGTTTGTGTACCCATTCTGTAGTTGATGCATTTTTAGGGGCCAAATTTTCAAAACTTTTGCTCATTATTGCTAAGATTGGGTAAATGCTGAGTTATGTATGCATATATTATTGTGGTCTGTGATATATTGTTGGGAGTAATACAGGTTTTGTGTTTGTGGATAAGAAGATTTGGTGAACTTGCTCTTGACTTACCATCAGAAAGCATAGCCTGGCTGAAGCTCAAAAGAATGCTGACAAAAAAGAGAACAAGAAAGCTTGAGAAAAACAACAAAAGATGGAAGGATTCAAGATCTCTTATAACAAGATCAGAGGTGCATCTACACAACAAAGGTGTCACAGAAAACATCTGAAGTCCCCCCTTGCACATCAAAATGAGGTCTGAGTCCAACAGTTTAAAGCACAAGGCAACTCAGGAGAAAATTCAGAGAGTACACAAAAAGATCAGCAGCAAAAGATGAAAGAAATGAGCTCATCACAAAAGAAAAGAAGAGATAGTGGCTATGGGAAACAAGGAAAAAAGATCTTGAGTTGTTAATCACTTCTATCCCTTGTTCATACTTGACAAGTCCACAATTCATGTAAGCCAAATGAAGAGGCCATAATGATCTGCTCCAACTCCATCAATGAGAGAAGCCTTTACCTAAACACTATTCCTAAATTGAGTGTGATGGAGTTGAGACTTGGCTTGAAATTACTATGAAAGTTTTTGCACCAGGATTGTGGTAGAGGAAGAGTTTAGTTAGTCCCTAGAGAAGCAGGGTCTAGATTGAAAAGAGACACACTTGAGGCTATTATTGATGTATGGACCAAGATGGCTTGATGATGCTACTATCCCCTAAACTGTTCTTGCAGAGATTACACCCTCACTTGAATCTGTAATTGCACTGAATGAACACAATTGAGCACCACATACCTTCTGCCTTGTCTAGCTTTTTGCAATTCTTATTAGTTTTATTGCTTGAGAACAAGCAAGGTCTAAGTGTAGGGTAGTTTGATAAGCTAAATTTATATCACATTTTAAGCATCCTTAGTTTATCATTTATTAGCATCTTATGCCCTAATCACTTCATTTATACCTTATTTTGTGCTCAATTATGTTGATACAGATTAAGAATTCATTTATGACAGAACTGGTTGAAACAGTGCAAAATTAAGGGGAAAAGAAGCAAAATGGCTGAAGCTCAAGTAAAGAAATGCACAAGTTTTTCTATGGTCAACTTCATGTCCAAAATGATGGTTCAAGGTCAAATGTAACATATTCTCGTGCGATACACAATACTTTGAGCCAAAGACACCAAGAAACAAGCCATTGCCGAAACTGGAAGAGGCCAACAAACCTTCAAAAGCTGCCTAGCTAATTTGGAAAATGAGAGAGAAAAGACTTACAGGACCTTGCAGCTCTTGTATCTGTCGAACTAGCTCGAGGGCGGATCCATCCTCTTACAGGAATGTAGTCCATGAGGACTTCTACAACTCTTATGTATACACGGAGTGATTAAAATGCATCAGAGACCAAGTTTGAGAGGATTTTACCATTCTGGGCAAAGATCAAGTGCAGTGTCAAAACAGTCCCTTGTGCGAAGGATATCTCTTAACTGGCTTTGCCCTTTCACTAGAGTAGAGTCCAAGAGGTCCTTTACAAATCATCTTCGCACTTTGTATACATCCGGGACCGCGAGGATTGAGTTTGGGACCCAACTACTGCACTAGGCTTAAGTGAAGCTGCAAAGACAACACGTTTTGATTTCCCGAAATTCGAAGTCCAGAACAAGTTCGGAACTTCGATAATTAAAATTTTTCTGGACTTCATCAAATTTATTTGGTTTGCTTGTCCTCGTCTTTTTACATCCACTTCCATACATTTATTGCCTACTAAATAATAAATTAATTTGTACTTATTAGATTGCTGTAGATTGTTTAAGAACTGTTCCTGATGTTTTTTTTTCTATCAACAAATGGAGGTGCAGAATGTACAGGAGCGAATTCTGTACATATGGTTGGGCTCCTTGTTTTATAATTGTTCTTATGAATTTGTTTTTTTCTTATATAATTCATTATCTTCGTTGCATTCCACAATCAAAGTTTTCATATGGCTGTGTGTCTTTTGAATTTTTCAAGTTTTGGAAATAGACCCAACTTGTGCTCTAAAGCTAAATAAATACAACATGAACCGTTGTTTTATTCTTGTCTTGTATCTAACAACGTTCTTTTTTTGTTCTATAAAACTAATGTAAATAATTTTTTAATATTTTATTATTTTTAGTTCGGGTTTCGGGCATATCCCATTTTAAAATGGAATAGGCCCGATTTTGTCCCAAACTAGATTCAGGACCTATTTTTAGGATCCGAATACGTCCCGAATTCCTTTTTTTTCCTGACTTCGGGCTTCGAACCTGCCGGGCCTCGGGACAATCCCAAGGCCCAAATGCTATTTGCCCACCCCTAACTACAGTCCCTAAACCAAGCAGCAGATCTTAAACAGCTTAAGGGGAAGCCTTGCCATTTCACAGAGACGTAGCCCTAGAAGGGAGAAACAAGTCTCATTCAGCGGGAGGACACTTTGGAGGCGGCGAAGAAGGCGATCGTCATCTGGAGCATCCGAGAAGGAAGAAGTCATGGATTCAAGCTGCTGCTGCACTTTTATGCTTGGATCAGCTCATGCCTCGAGCATGAGGTAACTCTGTAGACTTGGGGCTCGGTTGAGCCGAACTTGGTAACTCTGTAGCTATTGCTTTTGATTATGTGTTTATTAACCACTAAATAAACCTTGCTTCGTTTTGAATGATCTTGTACTATTTTTGCTAGTTTCACGTATTTCGGTCGGAGTATATGGACTCATCTAGGTGATTTACATTAATTACGACGGCAAGTATGTAGATTTTACAATAGACTTGCTCATACTGCCGCCCTTGGGATATTACCCCTAGCTTGTGGTGTCACACACAAGAATAAGACCACATAGATCTTAAGTTGAGCCAAAGCTTGATGAGAACCTAGAGTGATATGCAAGTATACATAGTCATCAAGTAGTAACTTCACTAATGAGTAAAGGTCATCTCCCAAGGGAGTAGAGCTAACCCACACTAATCAAACACAATCTCAGAGTAACCAACAT
>JAOYMZ010089622.1:0-10892 GCA_025802335.1 Pinguicula primuliflora
CCCGATTTTTCGGGTATTTAAAAAAAATACCCGAACCCGAATTCGGGTACCAGGTACCCCAACCCGTCGGGTACCGGGTACCCATTTTAATTTTTTTTATTTTATTATTTTTTATTTTTTATTCATTTTTTCGGGTTCGGGTTACCCGAGAACCCAAAATTAAAACAATTTTTTGCCTTAAAAATGCGGGTTGGGTTTGGGTAACCCGACCCGAACCCGATTTTTTTTTTATTTTTTTACCTTTTGAATTCGGGTTCGGATATTGAGTACCCGATACCCATTACCCGAACCCGAACCCGATTTTTTCGGGTATCTAAAAATCCTACCCGTATCCGATACCTTTGGGTTTGGGTTACCCATCGGGTCCGGGTTATCCATCAAGTTCGGGTAATTTGTGCACCCCTAATATTTTCCCTATTGCATATCGTGATGCCCTTTTACATACAACGCATACCTAACTTGAATTAAATTTTTGCATTGAATGCAATTTAGTTGGAAGGTGTGGACATTGAATTGGTCCTTGTCTTTTATTTATTAGACCCAACATTTAAACGATGAATCCGAATGTCCAAATCTCGTTGACTCGATGAAGTTTCACTTGTTAAAAGGGCGACAGTCCAAGTCGACTGTTTAGACAAAACGTAGGGGAGATCTATCCATCATTTTAAGGGTGTGATTTTTTTTTTTGTGTGTATGTATTTTAATGAAAGCAATATTATACACCCCACTAAAAAATGATGTTCAAAAGCAATCTTTAAATTTATTAAAATTTAGAATGAACTCACAACCATTTAATCATGATATCCCCTCTCCTTCCTTTAACCCACCACACTTTAATCATTGTATTTTTCGAGCGGATTTTTTCCATTAAATTTGAAGATTTATAAAGTTTAAAATTTATATTATTTAGCCATTTGAGTTTACAGGATAGAGTTTTAGTTTTTCGGCGGCGAAACTGCCGTAATATTAATCCCGTAAATTTGTAGATTTTAGTATGGGGCAGGTTCCGGTGACATGATTTTATACATGCATGTAACTAGAATTTTCCGTTGACGGAATTGGGCACATCGTTAGAAAGCTTATACATTGTAGATGAAAAGCCCCATGTTCGGTTTCGGTTCCAGCGACGAAGTCGCCGAAATTTTCTAAAATCCTATTTAGGACTACTTAACCCAAGGGAATTTATAACCCTCCGTTAAACGGTGATAACGTCGTCGGAATATCATCAAAACTTGAACATACGCAATTCAATGTATAAGCTTTCCAAGGGTGCGATCAATTTCGAAAACAGATGTTAATTGAAAAAATTATCCACCCAAGGGAAATCTGACCACCATAAAACTGACCATAGTATCAGTTCTGTATCTGTACATTAGTATGAGTTCTTGGATACTCCGAAAATTTCTAGATGTGGGACGTTATGTACCGGACAATATTTCTTAGGTGCCGAATTCTAATCATGTTCGTCCATAGGTACCGATCTGACGGGCAAAATTAGCCACTTAAGTTAAATGAGTGTTTAAATCCTGGCCGTCCACTGTTGATCTAACGTACAGGATTAGAATTCGGCAACTAGGAAATATTGTCTGGTACATAACGTCCCACACCAGAAAATTTCGGTTGGATACTCAGGTTCCATTTTGAACTTACACATTCTATACTTTGCAATACAACAAAACTTTTGCAGGTTGAACTGTACATGTATGGTACAACAAAATGCTACACTTATTCGACCGGTAGCTGAAAACCAGCACTACTGGAAAACTGCGTGCCATAGACAGTAATTTACTCAATAGGTGTACGAGAGGCCAAGCCTTTTCAGATACTGAACAGTCATCCAGCTGATGAAGGAGAAATACATCGCAAAGAAGCAAGCTCGCTTAAGGAAAACGGCGGTTGGATACCAAGTGCGCGACCAAGATCCAATGAGACGAGTGACGGACGACATCAGTGGCCGTAGAAGTGCAAGCATGGTGATGGATAGCAATGAAGTTACAAAGCCAGTTAACATTCCAGCAATTAAATCCCATCTCCAATGCTTTATTGACCACGACTTCAATACCCTTGTGAACCTGACGTGACAAGGATCTTTCAAAGACTAGAACGGGCAATGAGAAGAAATAAAAGCGCAACGTCTTATAGTAATGCCAATACAGAGTCAACGAGGGGTTGACTTAGTGGTTCAAGAGTGACCATTGCACTTAAAGGGAGTTCAAATCCCCTCAACGACATGAGCCTGTCACATATGGCTTACCAAGTGTGGCTTACCTCCCTACCATGATTTGCAGGCTATTGCGATAGGGCATTGGTTTATTTACTTAGCTAGTGTTACCTACGTTATCAAAAAAAATATTCCAACATAGAAACCAAAAATGGAACTCCATCACTTCAAAATGGCTTTTGGGCAAGATGAAAAGGCAAAAATAACCTATCTTTCATGTTACTTACAGGATGGAATATCGTTTAATCATCTCGACGGTAGAAGGATCCTCGGCTCTGCAGTTGAACAAACCTTCATGATTGATGTTCACCTTTGCGGTGCCTAATGTGTACCAGCACTCATACGTTCCATTTACCTGAAAAAGGGGAGAATAAGGAGTGTGCATAGTTCAAAAAGAGAGAGAAATGGTGCAAATTAAAATTAAATGACGAAAGCTGATTTCATGTCTTTCAGCTGAAACATTTGCCAGCTTAAGTCCCAATGTTGCATGCTAACCTTAAATTTATCTTTGGTCAACCATGCACGACCAAAACTGGGTCGACAGTCATTCGGAAGGGCTTCATTTGGTGCCTCAGCGAATGCAAACTTTGCCTGACCCGAATGATCCACGTACTCAACCTGTAAATTGAAATTAAATAACAAGCAGAAAAGGCCACAAACAAGATACAGGGAAACAAAAGAATGCTCTACATAAAATTTAGAAGCTCGTGCTTTGAACATTGAATAAGTGTCATTAAACCAAGCTTTCAGCTTAAACAATATTATTTGTTTCATAACAGGAAGTTTCACAACAACCGGCATGTACCAACTACTAGAGGAATAATGCTATCAAAATAAAACAGCTCTTACATTCCCCCTCCTAGTAATACACTGTGATGATTTATATAAATTTAGAATTTATCTTGAGATCAATTTCTAGTAGATCAACAAGAAAAGCTTAGGATGCCCTACTAGAAGAAGAAACTAATAATATTTTCACTCAAAGTAATGTCGTGCCTGACATAGGCTGCCGAATATATCCATCAGTCAATCATTGGAATGCAATATAACCTTGAAAAAGATACTAGATTCACCGTAATACTATTTGGTCTAAAGAAAACTACAACCACCAGCTATTTGCCATCTTTGCTGCAAGTTTCCGATCACTTAATTTATCTACCTATTGTTAGTTCATTAGATGTGAAAGATCAGAAGATCACCTAATTAGAACTCATAAAATAAATGCAGGAGAAACTGCAACAAGAGGAAACAAATGAAAATAGCTACCTTGAATACAGAAGCCCAGTAATAGTCATAATGGCATCGATACTTTCTTCGCTCAAATGGATAAAATACATTCTTGGCTTTATAATTTAAAAACCCTAATTCACAGACCTTAGATGACCTTAAATCAACACCTGCAAAGGGATCCACTGAAATCCTGAGATAACAAGATAACAATCACTCCATGCTAACAAATAAAAGAGCATGCCAAACCAGATATAATCTTCTGCTCACGATTCAATAAAACGAGTAAAATTACAAATTGTAAATGCATAGGCATTTTCCTTTCTTTCCAGGCCACATACTACACATATATCCGTGCTTGAAGTGAAAAGATTTTGTCCTGTTAATTAGGATTCCACATAATCGGACACGACATAGAAGGATTTCAAATTCATTATACCATCTAGGCATCTACATTGGTTGAAATGACAAAAAAATGGAACGGTTCAAATTTTCAGATAAATAAGTTCAACTATCAGATGTGATCAAAAGAAGGCTTCCTCCACTCCCTCATAGGCTTTACTTCTCATTTTTCAATAAACTATTTAGAAACAATCGGAAGCAGCAACGTACTCAATTCATCAGGAAAATCATATTACGCCAACCAAAGAACCGTCAAATCATTTAAAGCAGCGCATAATCGGACAACGAATACTTACTACTAGAAACTATCCTGCAGTTGGAGTGAAAAGATATCGGGCTCCAAATTGTCATTTTTTCGACCCACACAGCTAAATACATCACACAAAAGGAAAGGAACAGGAAAATGAAGAAAGTTAAAACGATGCCGAAAACGGAACGAGCAGGTGTTCGACGATGCCCAGCTTCACCGTTCTTGTCCCTACTGTCTTCCTCAGTGACCTCATCGGAATCCATGAATAGATTCCGACAGAATAAAATTGAAGCAACTTCACCACAAGTCTCCACCACCGCGAGGCTTAATCCGGTGATCGGAGTTTTCACAGTTGTCCCTTTTCTCCTCCCTTTTTTTTCAGTGAGAAATCTTTGGTGTGGGTGGGTGAATGTATTTTTTCCTGGGTGAATATCAAAAGCGCCAATCACCACAATAAATCGATCTCGGAGAACAGTTCCAACTTGGTCACCCGCCGGCGGTCACTTTTGATAACATTGTGCGATAAATATATATAACTGGACAGAAATCTTATAAGTGCGGTCACTTTTCATACCACATCCCTTAACGAAATTGGTCGCACCATTAGAAAGCTTATACATTGAATTGTATATGTTCAAATTTGTTGATATTCCGACGACGTTATCACCATTTAACGGAGGGTTATAAATCCCCTTGGATTAAGTAGTCCTAAATAGGGGTTTAGAAATTTCCAGCGACGAAGTTGCCGGAAACCGGACCAAAGTATGAGGATTTTCATCTACAATGTATAAGCTTTCCAATGGTACGATTAATTTCGAAAACGGATGGTACTACGAAAAGTTGAGTACGGATTGAGCACGCAAGGACTGAACATACGAAGGTTACCCATATTATGTTATGATGAACATATGTTTTAAAACAATGAATAGTTTGAAACTCAAAAATAAATTAGATCATATTACTCTAATGAAATACAAGAAGATATTGTTTGGATTATTTTGGTAAACCAATTCTTAATTTATAATAATTAACTAAAGAAGACTTTGAAACAATAACTTGCAGGATGTCAATTTTTTTTTTGCCACAAAGTCTTCCTCCTTGTTTGAAAATGCCACGGTCCATACTTGGGAAGTCCGAGAACAGCGCTCGAACTTGGGAAGTTCGAGATTTTTAAATTCCGGACTTGCTAAATCCGGATGCCATTAAGATTTTTAATCACAAAGATTAAGAAATCTCGGTCTTGGCAAGACTGGGACATTTCAAACCCAGAATAAAAAACACAAGCAAGAAGAAAAGCAAGAACCCCAAATCTGTCGAATTTTTGTTTACCTTAAGCACTTGATTGTTGTTTTGAACATCTCAATTGCTGGCATGGGCACTTGATTGTTGTTTTGAGCATCACGGGATGAAGATAGTATTTGAGCATCTTCAAGTGCTTTATCCCGTGCAGAAGCCTTAAGACCACCTTCGCCGGTATTGGAGTTTACCTTAAGCACTGCAGAGAGTTCTAAATTGGCCAAGGCATCCCTGCTGAGTTTCGACTTTTGTTGAATACCAAAGAAGAAGATGCATTCTCAACGACAGCAATGGTTCTACCTCACTCGCCGGAAACTCAGAGCTTGAAAAATTGGCGGCGAAATCCACCGATTTTCTGAAAAGTATAGTCAATTCAGTCAAGATCCACTTCTCTTCGCACCCTCATTTTTGGTTGTTCTCGCTTTCCTCTGGATCCAAGTCCTCATCATCTCCATTGCTCGTACACCGCCGCCGTGCTTCCCTGACCGCTCCGTCGTCATTCCCGTGCAACCTCTTATTCTTGAAAACTTGCTGTTCTTGGCTTGAGTTTTTTTTTGTCTAGTTTGAGATGTCCGGTTTCTTAATTCTTGTGATTAAGAATTTTAATTATGCTTGGTTTTGGTAAGTTCGGAATTTAAGAATTTCGGACTTCTCAAGTTCGGGCGTTGTTCTCGAACTTCACAAGTCTGGACTGTAGCATTTTTAAAAAAGCGGAAAGAATTTGTGACAAAAAAATTAACCACTTGCAGGAGTTGTACAAAGGAATACTCATTCTAAAAAATAAAAGAAATAGAAAAAAATATTAGTAGAGAAATAATAATAAGATTTGAGCAAAAGAGAGTCCAAAGAAAGTTGGTTAGTATGGCTGTATAGATCCATCCATGCTTGATGATGTATTACTTATCGCTATTTAAGACTCCAAAGCAAGTTATCAAGTGAATGATGCAAATCCTAATCAAGTTCATCTAGCAGAAAAATCATAGACAAAACCGTCCAATTCATTGGATCTGCAGGGAAATGTTATGTCTTGGAAGGAAGAAGGAGGGTTGGGTCTTTTGACGGGTTGGGCTGCGTGTGGTACTATGTCGCTCGACGGGATGGGCTGCGTGTGGCGGTATTCTACGTACTCCGGGTGGAGATCGAGTTTCTTTCTATTCCAGGAAAATCGATGTATGCTCTATTTTAATCGTGGAGCTTTGGGCTATTTTCTATGGCCTCGCATTGCTATGTGACAGCTTGCCGCAGAGCGTGGTCATTCTGTCTGATTGCAAGCTTGCGGTTGACCTTGTCATGGGTAGGAGAAGTGATCTGAACAACTCTCAACTCATCCGACGAATCTGTCTAAGTATGGCTTAATGTGGGGTCTCTCTCATTTAGTATATCCCTTGGGATCAGAACTCTAAGGCCGACGCTCTCTCATTCAGTGTATCGCTCGTGATTGAGTCAAATTTACCTGACTTAGACTTGTTGTATATGGAAGGAGAATCATTGTACATGTAAAAGGAAAATGCTAGACATACATATTAAATTTATACATAATGTCATTTTGTGTGTGTTGATTTAAAAATTGGTGTCGTTTTGTACAGGCATTAATTACAAAACGACAGCTACTAATAAAATATAAAAATACAAAACGACACTATGTATGAATTATGTATAAAATTACTATGTATGCGTAGCAGCTCCCGAGTTTTTTCACCTGCCAAAGTTAGCGTGCCGAACAAATCCTTATTATGTCGAAAAATAATTTAGACCGTTAGATTACGATCTGACGACCGAGATAAGTGAACTGATGGTCAAGGCAAAACTTGCGACCGACCCAGAAAAAACCTAGAAATGGGAACGGCCAAGGCTCTCTCATTTTCTCTTCTTTCTTTGTCTAGCGGCTTCTCGTTGCACAGAACTCTGAACTTGACATTATTATTCCATGGTTTCTTTGCACGGCTGTTGCTTTGGCAGAACCGATTTTTACTGAGATTGAGTCTCTGCAGCGGACAAAACATTCTATTCCATTGGAAAGACTCAGAGAAAGACACCTCAAAGAATCTGCTCAAACAGAGTTTTGCTTAATTGTGTGTTTTTAGGAGGGATTTTTTTTGGGTACCTATGAATTTTGATTGATCTTGATAAAGTGTTTTGCTTGTTGAAATATTCTGTATCATGTATCACATTGAAGTTGAATCGATGGAGTATTTTGAGAGAATTAAGGAAGAGTTTTTGTTTTCAAATGGGTCAAAATCCATTTCATACCTATCCGGTTGCTGGTGTAAGTAGATTGATCTCGAAATCCGACGGTCTAAATTATTTTTCGGCATAATATGAATTTGTTCGGCACACTAGATTCGGTTTAGGAAAAAAATTCCCAATGACGGATCCAAAAAATTCTTTTAATATTAAATATTGTTTTAATATTAATCTAACCCATAATTATTACTGGTCCAAGCCGGCCCCCAATGTATCTCCACCGGTGCAAGAGTCTCCTTTTTAAAAAAAAAACATTGAGACCACCAGTTTTAAAAAATTGGGTACCACCATTTAAAAAAAATTGGGGACCCATCTCTTAAAAAAACGAGAGGAGGACTCCTAGGGTTTAAAAAAAAATTGCTCAGCCTTTTTTTTTTTTTTTTTGTAGATGCATTAACCTAACCGTCAGTCACCTTCCTTTTGTGGAGATTCTGCCGCCGTCTTCTTCGTCCGCATCAACCCTCATCTTAGACCTTCATTCTGAAAAATGTTTCCATAGCCCAGCTAATGGAAATCGTCGAATTTTCCCGGTGCGTGACATACACGCACTGGCGGTATTGTTCATCGACAGCGGCGACAGCAGTCCGGCGGTGACAGCGATAAATCCGATGGATTTTCCAGAAACAAAATAAAACATATTCGAGTAGTATCTGGAAAAATTTAATCGTACAAAATCAGTTAAAATCGAAATTTGGTTCCGATACCACTGTAGGATTGACTTCTAAATATCAGAACGGATCTGATAATTGAATATGAATAGAAAATCGTACCTTTATAGCAGAAGCGTGGCTGATCGTAATATTCCGGTTGAACAGATCTTCAAACGGGGCTACCAGAGTTTCGATGGTATTCCACAACTCAAGACTCTCAGCGCTTCGAGAGAACTATTGAATACTAGATCTCAACAAATGAGAAGAGAATAGTGCTTAGCGTAAAAGCTACTGGGAATCCCTCAATTTATAAGAGTTTAATGTATTAATTATATTAATTACAATTAAATATATTAATTACAATTTAATGCTTAATAATATTATGTCATAATTACGTTTAACGACAATACCTTTTTTTTAAGTAGGTCTTATATTACTAAACTACATTCTATCCGAGATGGTGGCAGGCATGAACACGTGTGGGTGAGCGGTAGTGAGGGAGGGAGCTTTGTTCGAGTCCCCCAATTTACTAAAATTGCGCAACATGGTGCAATTTTAGTAGTGTATCGGGTCCGGGACAAATGCCTCGGTACACCTAGCATGGTTGTACCAACAAACCTGAGCAGGCCACCAGCGTATTGATAAAGAGACGAATATCTTTAGTGGAATCCTTAGTATCTAATTCATGATTGCATCCGCCACGAAGTCATCAATTTCGGCCCCCACGCAGACAACCCTTTCCTTTAGCAGCATTACCATGGCGTCAGCCTCGCCACCCCTCGTGAGGGATTGGTTAGCGGGTCTTCCAATACTACAAACGAAGTCATCAGAGGTTGAAGGCAGAGAATGGAGTACGGGCCGGAGGGCAAGCGGCGTGGAAAAGGCGAGCAAGTTGATCGGGAAGCCCAATAAGGCCAATTGGTTGGGCTTGTAAGGCCCATTGGCCCACAGATCACTATCTATATATATACTTTTGCGGAAAATGTTTCTTTCATCCTTCATCTGCAACCCTAATTTCTCTTTCAAATTGTTTCCGTTTTTCATTGTTTTGCTTTTGGTCGATCGAAATTGCACTGCGTGTAAACGTCTTAACCCTGCAACTCTAAGGAGTGGCTATGTGGAAGCCGTTTTAGCGATCTGTGCGGAAATCGAATGCCGACTGCGAGTTGGCGGCGGCCAGACAACCGCTGGGATGGATCCACAGATGGGCGCCGCCTCTTACCACGGCGCTTGTCTACTAAATCCTTCTCACATCTTCTTCTTTGAGACTCTTCTTTGTTTAAACCTTTTAAGCTATTTCTTGAAATTTGCAAGACTTACTACTTAAAAGAGTTTTTCACTTTCTATTGACGATCAGTTCAATCTTGAAATGTTAATTGTGAATGCAATACATCTGCGTGAATCTGAACATTTTTATTGTCCTAATCATCTTGTTCATCTTGGTTGGAGCCTAATGACAATTAAGCCCAGAAACTTTCCGGAAAAATTAATCTGTTCTCGACATAAAAACTTCACTAAAACTTCTTTTGGACTTTGGAGGAAAATAAAGAGACGTTTAGCGGAGGAGTACCCTTTATTGTCGAGAATGTATTACTTCTTCCACACCTTCAGGCCTCAATTGTCATAAGATAACAATCTAGATGAACATGAATGTACAGATTCACGCTGATGTGCAACATTCATGGATTGCGAGAATGCATCAGATGTTTGGACTTTGGTTGCATTGCAAGACATTCTTCATCCAGCCAAGGTATAAGATGCTCCACTTTGCACGGCATTTTCATTGTAATTGCAAGACAAACTTCATCAGGAAATAGTTTTATCTATATATTCTCTTGCAATTGTAACTTCATCAGAACATTTTGAATGTTGAAGAGAAAACTTGCTTGATTTATTGAATGTATTAGGAGGCCTATGTAGTCTTATAAAGAGAGATTCAAGATGACACACTTGAGTCACTCAATTAACATACATGGAATGAGAAAAACATATAAAACATGCTAAGAGGGAGGAAAACATGGAAAACATGGTCGCTGATGCTGACTAAGTCTTGAAGCCACTATCTATTCTTAACAAGTTATGTTTCTCACTGTATGCAATATCCCACATCTGCTCATTTGCCATTTGTTGGACGAATTCATCACTAGGTTAAGGGCACTATGCTTTCATATCCTCAAAAATAGCACCTTAGATCTCTATGATACAGATTGGGCCACCTATCCTCTCACTCGTTCCTGTTGGAAAAGTCAGTGGATGTGGAAAAGGCATCAAATGTGCAATGAATACGGGCATGATATTGAAGGCATTAAATCAAGTGTGCATAGCCACCGCATGCGTAGCCACCAAAAATGCTTACACATGCTCATCATAAATGCATATACACATGCTCATCATAAATGCATGAGAATGTAAGAACCCCACAAAGCATGTATATATATATAACCCATGTAACCCATGAAAGAAATAAAAAGGAAAAAAAAGAAAACAAGCGAAGGATCAAAACTCTTCCGTGGAGTAGGGATTCTTCCGAATCACGTAAATATCGTGTCTTCTCTTTCATACAAATCATATTCAACAATCAAACATGGTATCAGAGCAGGTG
>JAOYMZ010089633.1:0-10891 GCA_025802335.1 Pinguicula primuliflora
ATTGTGATATATGGCTTCTTTGTATCGGATGCTGTTATTGTGAGTTTGTGTGTCAAGATTTCCAACTCATTGCTGGTCATCGTAAGTTTTAAGAGACAGATCCCCAAGTAACATAAAAGGTTAATACAAAGTCAAACAATAATTGATAATTGTCAAAAAAATGAGATGAACAAAGTTCATAACAGACCTATCTCTTAACAGGAATATGCGGACAAAATCAAAAACCAGACGTAATAAGTTTGTAAGGAGAGAGAATAAACAAATCTACATATCCGAAATAAAAAAAATCTTAGAAGCTATGAGTTTAAAATTGCCCAGTTTAAAAAAATTTTACCCTGTTGGGTTAGGAAGTGGCTTCGACAGGGACCCATAATCTGCAAAATGGCAAAATTGAATAAATAGTCCAATGTTAGGAAAATAAAATGTGTAATCCTCATAATTCAAAATCTGCAACGATTGTACCTTCTCTTCCTCGACATCTCCAGTGTAAACAGAAATTAAAGAAAATGCTACAATTATAACAACCCAAATAACTTTTTTTTTTGACAATTTAACAACCCAAATAACTGACCAAGTAACTCCATGAGTTGTGGTAGACGAAGGCGAAGGAGCAGCGGCGCGAGTCACGGGAGCAGCGGCGCGAGTCACGGGAGCAGCGGCGCGAGTCACGGGAGCAGCGTACAAAGGAGGAAGTAGTTAGGTCAAGATGTGTGGAATCCTTTTTGAACAGAAAATTCGCCGACACACAAAGAAACACAAAAATAGACCTACGATCTACGAACACAAAGCTCAACCAATCCCATCACGGTACGTTAGCGAACACAAATGTACATGTCGGATGAACATGGTGCATTTTGCATGAAAAATCATGTTTCTCTAGGTCGTTTCACGTCGGTGGTTATCGTATGGATATTATGGTTTGAACTATTTTGGAACATACTGTTAGGTGTGTGACCTAGAGCACCAATTGTGGTTTTGGTGCACTTGTTGGTTTCATGTAAATGAATGATGTAAATCATTTTATTCCTAGAGTTGTATATATTATATGGATCATTTGTGAAATTGTGGAACTCCATATATATTCGTATATAAACTCTAAATCAGTCCCTAGTCTTAGTCATTAGCAAGGAACACTAGATGACTATATAGACTAGCATGTGGATTAATGTATGATCATGTTCCACAGATCATTGATACGAGGTATCTATTTAATCACATGGATATCTGTGTACGTGGTACATAGTATTGGACTCGACCCATTTTGACTTGCTGTATGGATTGTGTTAGTGTCATCAGCAAAGTCAAATAGTATTAATTCAGTTATCTGAGATATTCATAATTAGGGGTGATGTTTGCGTATTATGTGGGGTTATCAAACGCTCCTTTTAATTGAGGAGTTATAAAGGTAAGCTTCCCTAATATGTATGACTCATGCTCTAAGTTATGGAATATCAAGATACTTTTGTTCATCTCATATTTAGTATGAGATTATTCATATCCCTGGGCCCTTGATGCAGGAATAATCGTTATGCCGGTAATTTGTGATTATGAGATAATCACATTTAACAATTATGTCCTGATAGATCGAGAAAGTGATTAATGATCAAGGATGACACATTCCTACGCTTGACATTAATCGTTGGATATTAAGTGACGAAAGAATAAATACTAAATGAGATTTATGAGATCACGATGTATCTATATTAAATCGGATCATAATGCATTGCTATATGCCGCTTATGATAAGTACCGATTTAGATATGGATCCAATCAGGTCGCTCTATCCGGTGAACTGAAAAATTAGTTATGTGAGACATAATTGGCGAATTTCACGGACGAGAATAAATCGAATTTCACGAATACACGAATTCCAATTTAATTAGAATGAGATTGTAATTTATCTCTTTTGATTCAATTTGGGCTTGAGAGCGCAAGAGAATATATAAAATTGAGGTACATACATATATATTAAAATGGATAAATAATGAGAGGTGCTCTCATTATTTTTTTTCAACACTGACGGACGAGAGTTAGAGATGTGAAGAAAAAACACCAGGAAGTCGCCCAAGTGGATAAATAATGAGACGTATGACCAAGTTTTAGAGCAGAGTGCTCAGTTTCGTCATGGTTTTCGCCGGAGTGGGCTAGCACCCTTTCTATTAGTCGGTGAGTGCTCGTGGTAAAGAGTTTCCTTTATTGGGGCTTTCGTGGTCGTCGGATTTTGCGAGTTTTCCGGTCAGCTTCTTCATCCTTCCGGCGAATTCGAGGTTAGTAAGCTAACCCTTCTGTTCAAAAACACGAATTATCGCATATTTGGGTTCGATTTTAAGGTTGGGTCCGAAATTGAGAATGCTCGGAATGTTGGAAATTGACCCAATTGATCCTTCAATTGGTATCGGAGCCTGGATTATGTGTTTAATTCGTGTTTTTGATGGCATGAGATGCCAGAATTTCAACAACCCGAAACCCTAGAGTGGGGTTTTCGTATTTGAAGATTTTTCATCTAATTGAGATTAGATTCTTGTTTTAGGTGTTAATTGAGCTTTGAATTTGAAGTTTTTGTGTGTAATTGCTTCCAATTTCACATAGGTTTGAGAAACCCGAAACCTCAATTTTGGGGGTTTCGAAATTATGTGTTTTTAGCTCAATTGAGGTTCAATTCATGTTTAATTGATGCAATTAGAGATATTTATAGCTTTGATTGCGAGTTAATTGCATAATTTTGGACATAAGATTGAATCTTTGAGCACTTTGAGAAAGTCCCAAATGTGATTTCGGGTTTTTGCTCAAGGATACTTTATGTGATGTTCAATTGATGTAATTGGATGCTGATTCATGCTTAATTGATATCATATTACGTGGTAGTATGAAATTTCCGAATTGTTTGTGTTCGATTTTATGTCGAATTACGCGATTGGAGGTGTGTATGTGTGTACATACTTAATTAAGCACTATTTCTCTTTAATTAGATTATTTAAAAAAAATTTGCGTTACCCGTTAGACTGGTTTGTGCTAACTTAGTTTTGCTGGACATTGAGTAGTGTGACATGTGATTCAAATATATTGTATATTTGGTATGCATGTTTGTAATGTGGCCTGCTGAGCTATTTATTAATTTATTATGGCGATTGTTTGCCATTTATTAATTTTTGGCACTCAGTGATGCTATCTCTTAATTTTGGCAACCTGTTATGCCAAATTGAGGGTTTATGTACGCGATTAGTTAGGATATGAGTTCGAGTTCATGGGATGCAAGCTCGAGATATATCCAACTATACAAGAGATGGAATTGGTCGTTGATGACACTTCAGAGTGGAGATGACACACTACTCAATGAAAATGAAAATAAATACATGAGATGAATTTATTTAGTATTTATTTATTTAAATGCATCCTATGTGTTTTATGTGATTATGATGCTCCCATATAAGCACGTTTCTGAGTCCCTAAGGGTTTAAAAAAAATTAGGACGTCGTGCATTTCCTATTTTTCAAACTACTTGAGCGAGGTTGATGTTTAACCTATTCAGTAGGCATCACCTTGTATCTTGTAGGAGTTGAGGTTGTGCGAGACATATAAAATAGGTTTGCCTAATAGGACTGTCAGATAAGACTCGGTCCTTAGTGTAAATTGTTAACCATACACGAGGTGTCGTTAACAACCCGAGAGTCATATGCGAGACATGTGATTAACCGGATAGGTTTACCTAAATAAATCCATTCCAAGTTCATGCTCAGCTGTCTTGGCAGTGGCGAAATATGGATCTCGGGCCTACTGCATTCAGGGACGCAATTTTAAATGTAGTATGGTTGAACAAAATGGAACTGAACTAAATCTTTACATATTTTTGATGACTTCTAAGACTAGAAAGTTGTATTCCTTCATACATCGATTAGAACAAATCAAGTTGAACGATTCTAACTTAACTGGTTGGTACCGTAACGTGAATCTTATTCTAAAATATCAGAAGAGTAAAAATGGGTATAAGCCTAGGAAAAGGTGATTGAGAAGGGTAATGTTCTTGCTGCGAGCAAAAGCATACCCAAACCAAAGAGTTTAGAGGAACACGTGATGTCGAGAATATCGTCTTCTTCGTGTATTCACATTGTTTAAGTTAACTTTGCGCTTTCATTCTCTACTTCTTGAGTCGTGGACTCTGGTGTTGGTACTTATATTTAAGAAAATAGGAAGACATTCAAGAGAATAAAGAAAGTTCTTATTATCAGAGGCGTCGACATTGGCAGTGAAATTGGATGTGCAATATGTGATCAGCAATTGGAATCCAGACAACACCTATTTTTTTAGTGTTCTTATGCCCGACAAATATGGAATGATACATACAGCTAGATATTGGGTATCAAAGAGAAATTATGGCAGATCCTTACGAAAATTTTGTGAACCATATGCTGCTGATCACCAGGTGAAATGACATACCTTTTTAGACAATCGTATGGATAGCGGTGGTCGGAGAAATCTGGCATTCAAGAAACGGAAAGCTATTCGAGGATCGACGCCCTCGTAGTATTCAACGGCAGCTATGGGATAGAGGCAGGAGCAAAAATCTGTTCCACGACCTCACCATTCGGATTGGGAAAGAGATGCACCAAACTCTCATCTAATAGAATTTGTAATTTGAGAATGGTGACGGTAGCGGTTTTGTAAATACTGTATATAAGTTTACTTAACGAAATTAAATCTGCTTTTCTAAAAAAAAGAGAATAAAAAAAGTTAACGAAGGGTCAAATGCAAGTCAGGTTTGTTGATAGCGAACTGGTTTCGGCCATTGCCGTTGAAGACTTGGACTTGGTTTTACCCAGTTGGCATGTAATAGACATTGTGAATGTTTATTACGTTCCTTGTGCTAGTGAAAACATTATGTCTATATCTCCTTTGACTTGTATGTGATATAAGTTTGTTATGGAGGATATTCGCATTGTGTGTGTTTTCTGCTAGCATTACGTTGCGTAATGGCCTTTGTGTGACCTAACAAGGAATGGTCGCATATAATGTGAATACTAAACGACTCATATTAAATGATGATAACTCAACTCTCTTGTGACATTATTGTTTTGGACATATTAACGAGAATTGCAATAAGAAGCTCCAATCGTCTGGACTTCTGAATTCTTTTGACTAAGGAGTCGATCGATAAATACAAATTTTGTTTACGTGGGAAGTTGACGTAGGCACTGCAATTGGTTCGTGGTGACGAATGCCTAAGTTTTGAGTTTCGTGATCATCTTAAAATTGTGGGAGTAGTTTCACAATTGACTGCATCTGGGGCATCATCGTGGAATGGTGTGTCCAGTTGTAGAAATCGTACCTTGATGGGCATGGTATGGTTGTCATGAGTCGTGTTAAGACTTTGAAACCTGCAGAAAAATTGAAAGCATAAACAGGAAATCAAAACTAAAAACCTAAAAAACTATCAAATTGAAATTTCGAGACCTATCTCCAAACAGGTTGCGGCAAGGTCAAAAATTACGAAGCGATTTTGTGTGAGGGCGACTGGCTGCGTCCGATGACGTTTAGCGCGATTAGGATTGGGAGAGTTTTATGAAATAACGACAGTGGCAAGGGGTTTCCTGTCCGAGCGAAGTGGACGAAAGGAGGAGGAAGGAACTCAAAGATTACGGGCCTGATTTGTCAGTGGATGCAAGGATGAGGGGGGAGAAGAGAAAAGTAACTGTGAAGTGAGGAGAAGTGAGGTCTGAAAACCTGAGATCGAAGAAGAGAGGAGAATGCTAACCATAGTTTTGCAAGAGTTAGAACCACGGTTGGACCGATATCAGATTCAAAGGACAAAATTATCCCCTGAAAGTGGCAAAAATGAGAGGCCAATTTGGGAAGTGTGATGTCATTTTATGTGCATAAAGTTTGGATGGTCAGTCGTTTAACATCCCGCGTTTAATAGATAGATATGCCTTTTACCTTAAATGTTGCTCTCACCAAAGTTGTGGACAAGACTCCATACGAGGTCATGAACGGGGAGAGTCCCTAACTTCTATTTTCTCTAAATTTAGGACGGTAGAGCTTATATTAGTCGGTTGATGTCTAATAAACTTGGTCCTAAATTAGACAAGTGCTTCTTCGTTGGTTACCTGAGGGAAACCCATAGTTATTGTTTCCATCCAAAGTCGGATAACAAAATATTTGTTGGCCGACGTTGTATTTTTTTGGAAGTGATTACTATTCCAAGAAAAGTAGTGGGAGCCACTACCAAATACTTCGGATTGAGACATGGTGCAGCAAGTTCCAAGTGAGTCTATGGAACAAGCTGAACCATCTGTTAGGTTGTCAGGGAGGACAGCTTAGATGCCTGTGAGGTATTTGGACTTGCATACATTATTACTTGTTAGTAATCTCGATTCCCTAATTTTTATAATGAAGCATTATCATGAGAAAATTCAATAAATTGACTTTATGTTGTTCAATTGAGTGGGAGCTCAATGATACTTATGGTGTTATACGTTGGCAACATATTTCTGATGAGCTATGAGTTTTATGCTTGATAATGAAAAGCATCATTTGAGAATCTTGTCTCAACAAGCATAAATTTCTGCTTGCGAATCATGCAGAATGAGGATATAGTTTTGAGTTTAGAGATATCAAAATATGTAGAGTAGGTACGAACAGTAACACAGCTGTTTTCATAACATTACCACTTCCGTTTGCGAAGCATGATAGACATGTTCGTACTATGGATATACGATGTATGCAAGATTGGCTTGAGAGCTGATATGCTTGTATATGAATAGATAGGGCCTTGTACGAGTTACTTGGTTGACTCTAGTTCAAGTGGGAGATTGTTAGGGTTTTGACCTAGAGCACTAAGTGTGGGCTTTTGTTAGTTTCATGTATACTGGATGATTAAACTCATTTTTATTCCTTGAGTTGTGATATGTATATTATGGATCATTTTGGTTGATGACTCAAATTGTAAAATTCCATAATTGTATAAAACTCTAAATTAGTCCCTAGTCTCGAGTCATTAGCAAGGGAACAATTAGATGACTAAATCGACTAGCATGTGGATTAATGCGTGATTATGTTTCACGAATTATTAATACGAGGTATCTGTTTAATCGCATGAAATATGAATGTACGAGGTACATGAATATTTGGACTCGATCTATTATGACATGCTAGATAGATTGTGTTTATGTCATTGGCAATGTCATATAATATTAATTCAGTTATCCGAGATATTCATAATTAGGGGTGACGTTTGCATATTACGTGGGGTTATCAAACACTCATTTTAATCGAGGAGTTATAAAGATAAGCTTCCCTAATATGTATGACTCCTGCTCTAAGTTATGGAATATCAAGATGATACTTCTGTCCATCTCATATTTAGTATGAGATTATTAATATTCCTGGGTCCCTTGATGCAAGAATAATTGTTATGCCAGCAATTTGTGATTATGAGATAATCACATTTAACAATTATGTCCTGATAGATCGAGAAAGTGATTAATGGTTAAGGATGACACATTCCTACGCTTGACATTAATCATTGGATATTAAGTGATGAAAGAATTAATACTAAATGAGATTTATAGGATCATGATGTATCTATATTAAATCGGATCATAATGCATTGCTAGATGTCGCTTATAATAAGTACCGATTTAGATATGAATACTATCATGTCGCTCTATCCGGTGAACTAAAAAATTAATTATGTGAGACATAAATAGCGAATTTCATGGGCGAGAATAAATCGAGTTTCGCGGAGATACGAATTCCATTTTAATTAGAATGAGATTGTAATTTATCTCTTTTGATTGAATTTGGGCTTGAGAGCCCAAGTGAATATATAAAATTGATATAAATTAATATATATTAAAATGGATAAATAATGAGAGGTGCTCTCATTATTTTTTTCAACTCTGACAGACGAGTTAAGAGATGTGAAGAAAAAACACCTGGAAGTCGCTCAATCCTCGAGACATGTCCCACTGTCGATGCATATGGTACTCGAGACATGTCCATCCTCTCTGCTTCACTGCTAGAACTAATACTGGAGGAACATTAGAAATTAATAGGTAGAGGGGTAGAAATTTGCTTACATTCTTGCATATTGAAGTGCCACAAGACCTTCTTCAGATAGTTCTTCTGAGAGAGCCAAATCTTCCTATTATTTCTGTCTCGGTGAATTTGCAATCCTAGAATCTTGTTTGTCGATCCCAAGTTCTTCATTTCAAATTCTCTAGCCAACTGTGCCTTCAATTCTTCGTCACGATCTTTGTTGGGGCCTGCTACCAACATGTCGTCGACATACAACAGCAAAACGATAAAATATTTATCACCAAACTTCTTGACATATGCACAAGGGTCTGCATTGAATCTGTTGTATTCAAGGCTCATGGTGAAGGAATCAAATCTCTTGTACTAACATCTCGGCGCCTGTTTGAGACCGTACAGAGATTTATTCATCCTGCAAAACAAGTTCTGCTTTTCTTTTGTTTCAGATCCTTCTAGCTCGAGCACATAGATCTCTTCTTCAAGATCTCCATGAAGAAAAACAGTCTTCACATCTAGCTGCTCTATATGTAGGTCAAACATAGCACACATTGTCAGGACTACTCGATCTGTCGTCAGTCGGACCACAGGTGAAAATATCTCATTGAAATCAATGTCTTGTTTCTGAGCATATTCTTTTTATCACTAATCTTGCACGATACCGCTCCACTTGATCATCACCATTTCGCTTGATTTTTAAAATTCATTTGTTTTCAATAATTTTTATTCCTTTTTGCAATTCCACAAGTTCCCATGTTTTATTCTTATGAAGAGCTTTCATTTCTTCCTGCATTGCTGCGATCCACTGAGCTGCATCTGAGTTACTCATTGCTTCTTGGATAGTTAATGACTCCCTATCCTCGGTTAGAAAGCAATACGCAATATTGCTCATCATATTATAATCTGAGTGCCAAATTGGTGTAGATCTTACTAGTTCTGATCGACGAACTTCATGTGGAACATCAGAATCCTATGATTTCTAATTTTTCATGCTCTGGTGCACATTCAGAAGAAAATTCCTTTTCTACTTGCACATTTGTAGTCTCTGAACTTCCTGCTTCAGTATCATCGTCTCTCTCGTTCTTTTGTAACTTATCTTCTACAAAGATAACATACCTGCTGATGATGACCTTGTGGGCAGCGGGGTCCCACAGGCGATACCCCTTGACTCCATCAGCATACCCCAAGAATAAGCACCTCCTGGATTTTTGATCCAACTTTATAGTTTCTTAGGTATTGTACATCACGTACACCGAACTTTCAAATATATGAAGGTTGGAATAATCCACTGAATTTTCAATCCACATCTCCATCGGTGCTTTCAACTCAATCACAGTTGATGGGGTCCGATTAATTACATAACATGCGGTGTTGACTACTTTAGCCCAAAATTTCTTGTCAATGCCTGCAGCTCCCAACATGGTTCTTGTTCTCTCTGACAAGGTTCTGTTCATCCGCTCTGCCACTCCATTTTGCTGAGAAGTGTACTACTTTTGATCTCTTCTCTTTTGCAGAAGTTTTCAAATTCATAACCAGTATATTCTCCTCCATTATTCGTCCGCAAGCACTTGATTCTTTTTCCTAAATCAAGCTCAATTCGTGCTTTGTAGACTTTGAATTCTGAGAGCATATCTCCTTTCTTCTTGATTGGATACACTAAAATCTTCTGTAATAATCGTTAATAAATGACACGAAGTACTTCACACCTTTCATGGATACAACCAGTGCTTGCCATTCATCAGAGTGAATCAACTCTTGAATAGCCTTGTTTCTAGCGCTTTATGTGCTGAATTTCAATCGGTGTTGTTTGCAGTAATACAATGCTGACAAAAGGGTAAGATCACCTTATTGAGGTATGGTAGTCGCTTTTGCTCGACAAGAACCTTCAGATCTTGTTCTGATATATGTCCAAACTTCCGGTGCCATTGCATTGGAGTTGATTCTGCTTCCTATAATGTCTCCCCCTTTAGCACGTATAGCTTCGCAACTTCTTTTTCTCTCATCATAAGAACAAGCATGCCACGAATTATTTTCATAATTCCCCTCTCAAATTTAATCTTGCATCCGAGGTCATTGAATTGTTCCAAAGACAATAAATTCTTCTTCAAACTAGCTACGTGTCGCACTTGTTGAATAGTGCGTACCAAGTCATCATGCAACTTCAGGTTGATGGTTCTGATACCGACGATCTGCAAAGCATGATTGGTACAGCTGAACACAGATCCTCTTGAGACTGGTTCATAATGGTGAAACTATTTTTTTTTAGAGGTCATATAGAAAGCAGCTCCCGAATCGAAGAGTCAATACATCAGCAAATCTATGCCTGCCTTCATCTGTCATCGCTGCCTCATAACATAGGGCTACTCCTTCATTCGAACTATTTGCAACATTTCTTTGAGGAGTGGAATTCTTTGAATTCTAGCAATTTTTCTTGAAATGACCAATTTTGCCACAACCGTAGCACTTCAAATCCTTCTTACTTTTAGATTTACCTCTACCCTGGTTCTGGCTCCCACTTGAGCCACGCTCCGTTGATCTGTCTCTTATCACCGCCAAGGTTTCCGCTTACTGCGAAGTCGCCAACCTGTCTTCCCTATTTTTGCACTGATTTTCCTCTTCAAGAACAGCGGCTGCAATATCGTCGAAGACTAGATGATCCGTGAAGATGTTGTTGGTCAGGTTGATGATAAGTTGATCATACGAGTCAGGTAGACTCTACAGTAAGATTTCAGCACGTTCTTGCAACTCAATCTTGTAACCCAACTATGTGAGTTGCGAGAATAGAATATTTAGAATATTCACGTGCTCCGTCACAGAAGAAGATTCAGTCATACGAAGAGTGTATAACTTCCTCTTTAGGAAA
>JAOYMZ010089644.1:0-10891 GCA_025802335.1 Pinguicula primuliflora
TGCGGCCTGTATTCTTGACCACAAATCGACTGAATTAACCTAGAGATTAAACGTTCGGACCACATAATTGAAATTCTGACACAAAAATACATGATCCATATTGCGAACTAAATAATTCTGTTCATAAATCAAATAGAATTCAGAATCAAATGCATCTCCAAAAATGGAACATGACTTAGATCCGACGTATTCACATTAGACTTGTTGATGCTCTTTGTCTCTTTCGCTATCTTTAAATGTGTTTCCGACAAAAATTGAGCATGTAATGGAGAAGAATAGAAGAAAAACTTTGATCTGTGTTTTCCGGCGACCGTATTCCCGTAAAGGTGGTTAGAGTTGGCGTGAATGAGTGTAATTACGTTAGTTGTCGGTTTAATATCCATCTTTATTACATAAAATAAAATATATTTAATTTTTTATTTATTTTAAAAAATATAGTTTAATTTTTCTTTATATATAAACGGACGTTTGTGACTGCTTTACATTGGAAATTTTTTCAATATGCCATAATGTCGCGGCTTATTTTTGAAAATGCCACACACCGATCATCCAAAGATCGGTATGCGAAATCGGTCTTTAAAAGATCGGTATACAAAAATACCGGTTTTCTAATAATCGATGGTAATTAACCTAGCTAATTACTGTCATTGACGTATACCGGTCTTCACAAGACCGGTATGTTAAAAATATTTTTTTACTTTTTTTGGGTTAAAGATTTTTTATATATTTATTTTATTATTTTTTTGTTAAAGATTTTATATATATTTATAAGCGCATAATGTAAACAAATTGAATTTTAAAAACAACGAATTTTATTAATTTTAATCATCTAAAAATGTCCTCCATATATCCGGATCATTTGAGGGCTCAGGCCAGTCATGTGTGCTGCCAATGCCTGCGAAAAACTGGGGGTTAATATACCCGGAGTGCCTCTCAAACTACTCGGGACTCGTATACCCTGAGTGCCTTGTGAAAAACTCGAGACTCGTATACCCTAAGAACTACTAGGTGCTGACATCTGCTGAGTAGCTATTGGGGTCCACTCGTAATGTTGTTCCTAATTATGCACAACTGGACCTCCGAGCCTCGACTGGAGAAATGATTTTAATTCCGCTCCTGCCCCTCGCCACTGCTCATCTGTCACACAGTTTTCTACCATCTCCCCCACCCGATGGAACTGTATACAATTAAAAAAGAAATTTATATTAATCGATCGAACAAACAAATAAATATAAAAAATGAAAGAATTAATATTACCGTCAAGTTCAGCAGCGAACTGTGGTCATATGGTACTCCCCTCTTCGGTCTTGGTAATAAAGGACAATAAATTAGTCGGCGATGCCGATTATACCATTCCTTATAAACCTCGTCCCATCTAATCATTTGTTTCGGTTGAGGTGGATCCCCACTAACATACTGGTTCTTCCTAATCCACATCTCACGATACAAATCAATCTGCATCTTTCGATGCCTACTGGCTCCGGTTCCATGAACCAGCATCTCGTTGACCGTGTCAATTGGATCGGGAATTGGCTGGATGTATCCAAACTGATGTCGAACACGATGGGCGTGAACGAACTCTATAAAATCCATCCAAAAATAGGACCATCGTAGTCCCAAAATATCCAATCGATAGGGCTAATCAGATATATCCCGTGTTGGCTGTACGGAGTGGACATAAATTATACATAACATAGGAACCATTAGAGATAGAAATTAAAAATGATCGAACTTTGTATTTCGATACGTAAACATCAAATTACGAACCTGCTCGACAAGTACATCATTCAACTACATCCGGATCGTCCGAATCGAATGAGTCCACTGATTGATGCTCCTCATCTTCCGGATGAATTTGACACCATAGATCTCGGGAAACTCCGCAATTCGCTGCTCAGAGTGATTATCAAGTGGCATGGGCAGAATATGGGGGGAAATAGTAAACAACCTCAAATATTCTCATATCTGAATAAGACGTGTCGCGCCAGCCAACGACTTTGCGCAGTCTATGTAAATGTTACAGAGATAGTGATGGAGGTTACACAGCATGGTGGTCCCCCAGCTATACTGTCTAATGTCTCGCAAGTCCTTCACCAAGCAGAAAATCCTCATAGGAATTTTATTACTGGATGTATCCGGTAACAAAATCGCACCTACTCTAAGAGCAAGCACTACTCGGGTATAGCACTCCACCTGCTCATCGGTGTTGTCAATAGTGATCTGGTGATCTCTCAAGTACTGCCCAATATAGGATATCCGGACTCCCGACTGACAGAAGGCATCAGAAGCAAAGTCTATATCGAGCCACCTCTCCAAATACGCTCTGGATCGCTCGATCGTTCAGGTGCCAGACCCCAACTGATCAGAAGAAATGGGGATACAATCAATAGGAATCCCTCACAGTATCGACACATCCTGAAGAGTGATCGAACACTCCTCAAACAGAAACTAGAACGTATGTGTGACCGAATGCCACCTCTCAACCAACGCCGTAATGAAATGACGATCTTCTCGTATATCGGCGGCGAAAAAGGCACCCCACATCCCCGCATCGAATATATGTTACTCCACACGTCTATCCAACTCGAGGTCACGTAAATAGAGATCTGGATGATGCGTTCAACGCATCATCCAGATGAATCTGTCTGTCTAACACTCGAGAACTACGATGGATAGCCAGATCCCATAATATCGCCTCAAAAACCGATCTATACAAATCGAATCGCTGACTCTGCTGGGAACTCATCCTACATAATAAAGTATAACAAATCAATAACAATTCATAAAAAATCCATAACAAATTCATAATAATTTCTAAAAATTCCTAATAATTCATAACAATTCCTAATCATTCAGAACAATTCCTAACAATTTAATTACAATTCATAACAAATTCATAACAATTCATAACAAATTCCTAAAAATTCATAATAATTTATAATAATTCCTAATAATTCAAAACAATTCATAACAATTCAATAACAATTCATAACAATTCAAAAACAATTTACATCAATTTATAACAAATTCGTAATAATTCTAAAAATTCATATCAATTCCTAATAATTCATAACAATTCCTAATAATTCAATAACAATTAATAACCATTCATAACAAATTCATAACAAAATTTATAACAATTCCAAATAATTCATAACAATTCCTAACAATTCAATAACAATTAATAACAATTCATAACAAATTCACAACAATTCTAAAAATTCCTAATAATTCATAACAATTCCTAACAATTCAATAACAATTAATAACAATTCACAACAAATTCATAACAATTCTAAAAATTCCTAATAATTCATAACAATTCCTAACAATTCCTAACAATTCAATAACAATTCATAACAATTCATAACAAATTCATAACAATTCTAAAAATTCCTAATAATTCATAACAATTCCTATCAATTGCAATTTTAAAAACCGAAATTGGTGAAGAACGGTTATGGGCGAAGAGGAAACCCAAATTCAAAACGGTTATCCTTGTCGGCGGCCAACAGAATGGTGAAGAAGAAACAGAATTGTTAAAGAAGAAACGAATTGCCAAAGAATCGGAATTATTGAAGTTGAAGAAACGAATTGCAAAAGAAGGACAAGATGAAAAAACCGATCTTGGGCGAATATATATGATCTTTTTAAACCGGTCTTCTGAAGACTGGTATATGGGATATCGGTCTTCAAATGAACGGTGTATTTATTTTGCCGCCCAATGGATAATACCGATCTTTGAATAACCGACACTTTCTTAATTACCCTTGATTAACTTTGTTAATAGTGCTCGATTGTCGGAAGATGGATATTTTGAAACACCGATATTTGCAAGATTAATTTTTAATACCAATCTTTCGAAGACCGACTGATGCCATATTGAAAAATAAGCGCTACTTTACAGGAGTTTTTTTCAGGTCCAGATCATTAAAAACAGAATAAAAACTCTTATATCCAGAATTGCATTTGTAACCGTCGGATCGAAAATTCGACAGCCAAGATCGAAATATCATAATTCGATAGGAGTTTTTCGCGGGTCGTGGGTATCGCAACCCGGCTCGTAAAACCCACGGCCAAAATCCAACACATTCATGAATCGCAACAAACGGAAAAAGGAAGAAGATAAACTTCAAATGTTCAAGTTTTTCTACAATACACACCCATTTTTCGGGCATTTAAGATTTACATACTGTTTCGTGCAGTCGTGCAGTCCCTGAAATACATCCACGAGTTCGAAGAACCGTGCAGTATTCTGCTTGACAGATTCTTCATGAAACTGCAATAGAGACCGAAACGCATCAGGTCGGTTAGAATGGCAACAGAGACGGTCAAAACGAAAGAGAATTGAAGTGGTCATTACAAGTGAGAGGGAATTGAATTCAGAATTGAAGATGGGGAGGTGAGGCATGATACGAAATCTGAAGAAAGGAAAGGATGAAAGAGATCGATTTTAAGATGCAACCTGCCCGAGACCCGCAAAAATATACAAATTATGATTGTTTCGATCGGACGGTTACAAATACAATTGTGGATATAAGAATTTTTATTCTGCTTTTAATGATCTGTACATGAAAAAAACTTACTTTACATATTGAAAAATTTTCCCCTTTACATTATCCAGAATTTTTATAATTCGAACATTTTTTTTTTATGTCGAAAGCTGCTGCTGCTGCTTATTTCTCGAGATAAGACAAAGGACAGATCTTGCGAAAGAACGTTTGAGGTTGTCAATGAACGAACATCTGCACGAGAAATGGATCCATCGTATGCCACATCCAGTCATTTTCCTTCACTCATCCTTTCTCTGTTCTCCGCAAATTTGATTCTCCTACCCAGACAGTAATGAGAGCAATTTTGTGCTAATTCGGCCGAAAACTCTGTAAAGAGTTTAATTCATCAGAGTTACAGCGTTCTTGCTCCACTTTCCCTGTAAGCTGCAGAGCCCTTGCTTCCAATGCCAGGAACTGTACAAGTTATTGGTATAAACGTATTAATAATATTTGCGATGGATGTTCCTCTGCTACTCATTCTAATTTGTTCTTATTGACTCACTTTTATAGTTCTTGAATTCAAGGGCGAATCATCTTCATCGACGCCTTCTGCAAAGTCACTGAAAGGCAAGTGCGGGTGTGAATGCTGTTCCTTGTTTTTAATGTGAGCACTTGACTAAGACTTTAGTGAAATATAGTTTTTGTTTTTTCCATCAGTGTCCATGGGGAAAAGGCATTATCAGACCTGGGACGGAGGGGAATTCTCCTTGTAATGATTCTTAACTGCAACATGGATTTTGCAGAATCTTGTTATCTTCCAACTTCATAAAGAAAATATTGCAGTTTGACATAGATGAAAGTAAATACCTTTTTGCAGCCCCATCACAAAACTTCGGGAGGATCTAGTTGTTGCCCTTCTGGATGCCTCTGAGAATGAGATAGCTCATGCAGGCGAGCTAATTCTTTAGTTGTTGTTTGAACAGTTCTTGTCACATTGTCAAAAGAATATCATGTTTTTTATGGAGGCAGAAATTAGGGCTATGGAAATAATCGAGAAGGGCTTTTGGGATGAGGTTTTCTCAATCAGTGATAGTGGGAAAGTGCATATGCAGCTGCAATTCACCCTCAGTGAGAAGGAGAGAAACCGCATCCGGGCTATGGTACCGTTACAGACACTTGCTAAAAACATGCTTCCTATAAGTGACTTTTATAGTGATACATGTGGAAGATGCTCTTTAGTTTGGTTTACCAAACAGCAGTGTTCTAGGCCTCATTGTTTACATTTTACCATAAAATAATATTCTCATTTACATGTTTAGGGTCTCTTAGTGATCATGTAATTGTGAAGGACATTTGATCAATGTTTCTGGAGAAATTTTCTTGGTGAAACAATAATATCTTCAGTACTGATGACTCGTGTCATAGAAGAACGACTACGTATTGCTCATATCTCACTGGATGTGAATAGATCTTACTTTCTTGGTTGCATGACAATAATCTTCGCTTATTTTAGAGAGAATATGCAATAAAGAAGAAACTTGAGACGAATCCAAGCATCAACCTCAGACTTTTAGATACCACTGCTTCTACATGTGCTTCTGCTGAGACATCTACTGGAGATGGAAGAAATTACGCGGGTTAGTTTTTGTTTCCACCGTTGAACTGTCTTTCTTTTACGTATTTGATGTTGGGGGACTTGGCAATAGTAACATCTGTTTGCAAAGTAATTGAATTTAAGACTCTCAGAAACTGCTGCTTCTACACATGACTCTGTTGAGACATCAATAGAAAAAGGACAGAGTGGAGGTTAGTTTCTGTTTCAACCGTTGGTACTTCTACTCTACATATTTGAAGAAATAATAACATCTGCATGCAAAGTAATTGAAGTTTGTCCTTTTTCGAGCTTGTTGAGATTCTGAAAAGAAGTTTGTTGAAATATATGTAGCCGGACCAAAATCTGAAGCTTCTCAGGCTGGTTTATCTGGGAATTCTGTTACTTCCCCTGCTCTTCCAATATCCAGTAAACAAAGTGATCGAGGGACGTTTAAAAGTGCAATTCAAGTCCAGGAACTATCACTTGTATGGCTATCCTGTCATTTTGCTCGTGTCGACTCAATATGCCGAATAGATTAACAGTATCATCTCACCTGAAGTTCCCTGTTTTAGGATACTTTAGACCGATGTAGAAGTGCTCCATCTTCTCCTGGTAAACGTAGAGGCAAAATGTTATCTTCTGTAGAACATCAAAGAGTACCAGCTGACACACTTGAAACTTCCAAACATGCTAACACAAAAATGGAGATTGAAAATAAAGATTCTCAAAAGTTGCCTGATAAGGAAATATCAGTTTCTTCGGAGCGAGAAAATGATTCCATCCAGGAATCTAAGCATGAGAGCAATGGGAAGGAAGCTCCAAGCAGTGTGAGGAAAATGATAAGTGCCTTTGAGAATAGTCGGCTTCAGGTACTGTCTATGTTTTATTTGAAGTAACTAAGGCTTCCAAATGTTCTCTTGTTTTCTGGTTACAATCGTAGGTTGGAATTTTTCTGATGTTTGATTTCACAACTCAAGGGAGTGGCCCTTATGGGCTCCAAGCACGAACGGGGATCCCTTAGAAAATCTTTATCAGTACCATCTCAATTGAACAGATTCAGAAATAAGGACTCAAATATCTTCACAGTAGATTCGAGTGGAACATCTCAGAAGGAATTGGATGAAGCAAATGGCGGCGTAACTAGGCAATCAGCTACCGGAACAGCGATTAGTTCTGGAAGCATACGTAAGGAACAATCTCAAGTTATTGAATCTTCCAAGCTTTCCTCAAAGCTCTTGCATTCTTATGAATCATCAGCTGCAGAAAAATGTGAAATAGCAAAGGGTTCCGTTGTGGAGAGCTCAGCAGTTACCGTTGTTCAAGAGGCTTTGAATATGAATCCAGGATCTCTGAAATCTTATATAGAGGAAATCTTAACAGTAAATTCAGGTAAACCACCTCCAAAGGAACTGGAAAAAGAAACAAAGGTCAACCTTATGAAGCAACCCGCTTCAGGAACACCAATCAGTTCTGGAAGAATAGCGGAGGAACAATCTCAAGTTATAGAAGCTTCCCAGCTTTCGTCAAAGCTCTTGCATTCGTATGAATCTTCAGCTTCAGAAGAATGTGAAACAAGAAAGGGATCCGTTGGGAATAGCTCAGCAGTTACCATTGTTCAAGAGACTTTGAGTATGAATACAGGATCGCTGAAATCATGTATAGAAGAAATCTTAACAGTAAATTCAGGTAAACCACCTCCAAAGGAACTGGAAAAAGTGACAAAGGTCAACCTAATGAGGCAACCCGCTTCAGGAACACCAATCAGTTCTGGAAGAATAGCGGAGGAACAGTCTCAAGTTATAGAAGCTTCACAACTTTCCTCAAAGCTATTGCATTCTTATGAATCTGCCACTGCAGAAGAAAGTGAAAAAGTAAAGGGATCCGTCATGAAGAGCTCAACTGTGGTCGTTGTTCAAGAGGCCTTGGATGTTAAATCAAAATCTCTGCAACCTTATACAGAAGATTTCTTTGCTGTAGATCCAAGTGAAATGCGTCAGAATGGACTGGAAGAAATTAATCTTGACCTAATGAGGCAATCAGCTTCCAGAACCGCGATGAATTCTGGAAGAATGCCAGAGGAACCATCGCAAGTCTCAGAAACTTCCCAGCCTTCCTCAAAGATATTGGATTCTTCTGAAGCTTCAGCTGCAGAAGTAAGTGGAAGTGGAAGTGGATCCATCTTGAAGAGCTCAACTATGATCGTCGCCCAAGAGACTTTAAATATGAGGCCAAGATCACTTGCATCTGACTCTGGACAAAGCTCTGTTTTGTGGACAGTTGAAGATAATACAGGAGGCTTGTGTATCACAACTGCAGGTGAGCAGACTACGGAAGCGCACCGCCGTAATGAGTCCAAAGACTATCACCGAAAGAATATTTCTTCTTCACAAGCATCAGCAGTAGCGACAGTATGTTTTCCTATGTCAACTTCAATCAAGTTTGCATTGGGTTTATTTCTAAAATTGCTATTCTAGCACTACGTGGTACATGTTATAGATACCTCTATTGAGTTTGCACTGGGTTTATTTTATTTTTGTATTCATGTCATTTTATATAAGTTGCATAATGATTTCCTCCTTCCACATTCTTGACTCATGAACATGCTTTTCTTTCTTCTTTCTTTTAATATATCTGCAGAATCTAACTCCTGGAACAGAGAATAGCATGGAAGACAATTTGAGAATAACTGGGGATGTACCCGAATTAGTAAGTGGTAGTTCTCCAGACAACTCATCGAATGGCCTTGTCGGGCAGGTAACAATCTAGTGCCTCTATTTAGTTGTTAAGATATAGAAAACCGACAGGTTATGTTTGGTTTGGTTTGTTTTATATAGAAAACCAACAACTTTCCAGTAAATCATCTCATCCCTCACCTATCCAAAAAAAAATCATCTCATCCCTCGAACATACCTTGTTTGTTTTTCATGTCAGGTGATAAAAGTCGCAGTCATTTTGGGATTTGGAGCTCTAGTTCTTCTCACAAGACAAAAGAAACCACTGTATGTTATTCCTATGATCTTTTTTTTTTTGATAACCTTATGGGTTGCCAAATCCTTCAGGCCAAGAGTCTTACGGTCTTCTAATGGAATCTAATGGAACTCGTTTCTTTCTTTTCTGTCTTCATAAAATCAGTTGCTGTTTGCTTCTGTTTGAGTAATTCCCCTTGTTTCTACACTACAGAAAGAAAGGCAATCAGGAACCAGATGAGATGTTTCCGAGATCAGATTATTTGGATGAAACATGGTCGAGGTCATGGTGACTGCGCAAAGGGTAAAACTAATGTGCAGCAGCAGCAGACAATGACGTCATGGAACCAAACAAAGTGGCCATTTTAGCAAGAGAAATGCATAACTGCAGTTGTAGTGAAATATGTGTTTGAATGAATAATTATTATTCTAAATATTTTTTAAAGTTTAGTATAGGGTGGTTCCGTTTAGAATTTGACTTAGTTTATAGAATTTATGCTCTAGAATTTATTTGATTTAGGGTTAGGGGTTCTAGTTTTTTCGGCAACAAATATGTCGGAATATCAATTTCACCGAAAATAAAGAAAATGATTGATTTTCAGTACATATTAAATCTCGTTACAATAATTTCAAAAATGTGATATAGCCTAGTAGAAGGTATGAGACAATAGCAGTGAATGCACGAGATGGACGTTTGCCTGAGGGGTTAACTGAAGCATGGATAATGCTGGCTCCAAAACTACAAAATCCTCACCTTGGATCAATACCATCTCAGATCATTGATTTGGAGTGCATACAAAGTGTTGGCAAAGCTATTAACTGTTGTTTTGGATAATATTATCTCTCAAAATCAACTTGGTTTTTTGAAGGAGGGACAAATGCTGGATGGTATTACTGTGGCCAATGAGGTCATTCACTCGATAAGCGTTCAAAATGCCTGTTGCTTCAATTGAAAGTCTATTGCTCAAAGGCGTTGAATTGGGGATTCCTGTTTGATATTCTGGAGAAATTTGACTTCTGTCAGAAATGGATCAAGTGGATCCAAGGTTGTATTACATCTGCTCTCGCAGCAGTGTTGTTAAATGGCAATAGTGCAGGCAAATTTAAATTGCAGAGAGGGATGCAATAGGATAATCCATTGTCACTGTTGTTATTTTTTACAGTGGTGGAAGATCTCAGTCAGATGGTGAATGAAGCAAGTAGAATGGAGAGTATAAAAGAAGCTAAAGTGGGTGCAATCGAGATCACACACTTGCAGTATGCTCATGACACACTTGCAGTATGCTGATGACACACTGCTTTTGGTGGAAAGTACATATAATAATGTTTTCATGATGAAATCTATATTGCAGACTTTTGAGTTAGCTTCTGGATTAACCATCAACTTTGCTAAGAGTGAATTGTTCGGTATGAATATTGATTAGGGTTGGCAATTTTGGCATGCCCCGCGCCCGCCCCGGACATTTATGTATATGTAATTATTTATATTCTACACAATACTCTTTTTTTTTAAAAAAAATTATTGGATGGCCGTCCTCCTCTACCAAATATTTTTGTTTACATGTAATGTAAGCCCAATAAAACGAAAATAAAATAAAATAAAAAATTACAAGAGTAGACTTTGCTATAAAAATCAAACCAAACCAAACATATCCAGTAAATCCTGCCCTTAGGCAGGGTCTGAGGAGGGTAAGATGTACGCAATCTTACCCCCACCCCTCAACAGGATGGGTAGATTGTTTCCGCGGAGACTCTCAGCTCGAAAAAAAACATAATCATAATACTAGTAATAATAGTATTAATCATAGTAATAATAGTAATACTCCTAAGAATAGTAA
>JAOYMZ010089654.1:0-10890 GCA_025802335.1 Pinguicula primuliflora
TGGCCGCTACTTCAACGTTCTTCAACAGGTCCAAAGCTGCATTTTCACTCAAGAAACATCAATCAAAATGCAGAATTTTTTATAATTAGTTTGTAAATTAAGCTACCCAACCTACTAGACGGAAATTTTCAGCTCCCGAGTGAAGCCTCCCGACCAAAAATCCTTAACTCCCGAAAATTAATCCTCAGCCGGATTTTAATCAGACAGGATCAATTTCCTCATTTATTACTGGACGCGCGCGGGTTTATTGATGCAAAAAGGTTAGACCCGTTTTCATTGTTGCTCCTTTTCGCTGTTCCAATAACTCTTTCGGACAACAGATTATTGATGCTTGAAACGCCAAAACTTAGAAGAACAGGTGGAATTGCTCTTCTTGCAGATCTCCCGCCCAACGGCTTCGTCATTATCCGGCGGCATGAGCGGTAGATTCTCGTAAAAATCGTGGTTGAACAAAGGGAAATCGGCTTGATTTGGCCGTTGACGAAGGTGTCCTCCGCTGCAATCGGCGAAAACTCCTCTTCCTCTTCCACCTGGTCTTCTCTTTCTTTATCCCCTCCATTAAAACGAAGCCGTTACAGTTCCGCAGATCCACATCGGTCTCTTTGTCAACAATCGTTTGCATATTTCTATGATTTCTTCCTGTTGTTGATCGAATTATGGAAGATCGAATCAGCTTTCTTGTTTGGATGGAGAAGAGTGGAAAGCTGAGACGCGTGTGGAATATGAAGAAGTGGAAATTTTTTTGGGTTATTTAAACTGTGGGTCGGGTTATGGAGAACGGGTAAACCCGCGCGTGCAGTACTAACTAAATTGATCCTGCCCATCAGATTAAAATTGAGCGGTTAAGATTAATTTTCGGGAGCTAAGGATTTTTGTTCGGGAAGCTTCAGGAGAAAATTTCCCAACTACTAGATCCTTTGCATAAAAATAAGGTTATGCTACATGTTCATACAGGTTTTTTCATATATATATGGACATGTTTAAATAAAATATTTTTAATAATGATAAATTTTAATAACCCAATAAATATAAATTTAAATAATGCTAAACAGAATAAAAATATTAATTAATATTAGAGTAGTTTCGCCGCAAAAAAATAAAAAACTTAAATCCTAAACTTTAAAAATGTTAAACTCAATAAATCCTAAACTCTAAATTTAAATAATGCTAAATTCTAATAAAATTAGAGATTAATATTACGGTGTCTTCGCCGTAAAAAAATAAACTTTAAACTCTAAATTTAAATAATGCTAAACCCTAATAAAACTATTGATTAATATTACGGCGACTTCATTTGTCAAAATTGACATTTTTTTACCAAAACTCGTCCGTTGGTTTTGGACGGTGTTACGCGTTAATGATAAAAGTAGCTACTAATGAGCCGCAATGTTCATACATCACTATCCATAATAATCAACACGTCGTATGCTTCGATTTAATATGTGTCTTGATAAAATTTCGATGTATTTATTATTTTATTATTTTTAATATAAATTTATAGTTTGTGTGATATTAGGCGCATTAATTTTAATTACTATTTTTAATTAGGATGTAGGATTTTTAGAGTTTTCAGATTTAAGGTTTAATTTTTTATTTTGTTGACGGTTTTACCGTCGTAATATTAATTACTATTTTAATTATGGTTTATTATTATTTAGATTTAGGATTTTATATTTTTTGCGGCGAATTCGCCGTAATATTAATAACCATTTTTATTAGAGTTTAGCATTATTTAAATTTAGGATTTAGGGATTATAAGGTTAGGGTTTTAGTTTGTTGGCGGCGAAGCCTCCGTAATATTAATCACAATTTTTATTAGGATTTAGCATTAATTAAATTTATAGTTTGGGGTTTAAAAGGTTTAGGGTTTTGTATTTTTTTACGACGAAACCGCCTTAATATTAATCACAATTTTTAATTAAGGTTTAGGATTTTTAGAATTTAAGATTTAGAGTTTATAGGGTCTAGGATTTTAATTTTTAACGACGAAGCCGTCGTGACATTAGTTAACATTTTTATTAGTTTTAGAATTATTTAAATTTATATTTATAGAGTTTTTAGAATTTACAAATTAAATAAAATTATTTTATTTTAACATGTCCATATAAATATAAAAAAAACCTATATGCCATCTCCCTTAAAATAGAGGGGACTAAATGTGAAGACTAAAAAAACAATATAAGGTGGCATTGTCCATGGAGAACCCACCCAAAGGCAGGTTACTATGGTATCTCCTACTACAGATGTCGCTAGCTAAGCTTGTAATTAGTGTAGCTCCCCATAAACTCATTTGACCTCAAGGCATAATTATAAATCTTTTCATTAACTGAAATCACCTGATTATAGGGAATGTGTGTGTGGAGATCATTTGATACTTGTACTATATGTATCACAAAATACAAGGAATGAAATACAAGGAAAAATTCCCAAATCCTCTCTTCTAAACATTGTAACGGAGTAGGGAAAATACAGACTCGTCGTCTACCACCAATTCTTCTTCTCCGGCGTTACAAACGACTGTAAGTCATGGTGGACAATCTAATATCCGGGGAGATCACTCTTCCTCGACAATAAATTCTCAACAATTCACACAATTTGTCCAGTCTAAGAATTATGCCAAATCGAAAGAAACCGATGAGGCATCCATCATCATTGACATGAAGTTGGACAGAAACAATTATCTTTTGTGGGTTGGAATGATGTAGCTTGCGATCATTGGCAATGGTCGCCTGGAATTCAATACCGGCAATGCCAAGGAACCCACGAAGACAAATCCGGGATGCTTAACATGGAGGCAGCATGATACTCAAGTTTTGCAATAGATTACGTGATCCATTGAGAGGAGACTGGTGAACCAGTTTATTTATTATCTTAACTCCTTCGAGTTATGGAATATCCTCGACCGGACTTTCAATTCCGGTGAAGACAGTCTACTGACCTCATCACAAAAGTCGATCGGATTATTCAAGGATCTATGCAATTGGAGGAACCCTCGTGTAAGTCTTTATGGACAGAAATTGACCAGCATTGGTTGAACCCTATGTGATGTGCAATAGACATCGACACACACAATCGAATTCAATCGGAGCATCGGCTAAGTTCCTGGCAGGACTTAGTACAAAGTACGAAGCGACCACAAAGGACATTCTGAAGGAAAATCAGCTGCCCTCAGTCAAAGTAGCATACACGACGGTTTGATGGGAAGCCATGTACCATCAGATATGGAAATCATCCTCCAGCGCGGCCTCTGGCGAGTCGAACCCACCATCATTGGGCGATATTGGGGCCGGATTAGCAGCCTACGGACCCAGGGACAGAAAAGGGGCGAGAAGTGAAATTGACCATAAATCCACCTCCATCGTGGGAACGCAAACCAAAATTAGCCGTACACGGTACAACACGGCGGATCATCCTACCGACATCCATTTTGTGACTACTGCCAGATTTCGGGACATTGGAAAAAGATTACTTTAAGCTAAACGGTTACCCATGGTCGAATCGAGGTGATAGACGGGGGTGGCCGAGCAAGCTACGGACGTCGAGGCGGCTGTGCTGCTCTCTCTGACGGCAGCCATTACCCACAGGAGGAAAGCTCACCACATGAAATCGTTGCGACGAATTTAGGGCACGGTCGAAATCACGGGATCTGAATTGATGAAATTGAGACCCGACTTCATGGTGACCCGGACACAGAAATATGAGACCCAGGTATTTATAGGAGCATGCATTCAGATGTGAAATTACCAAAATGCCCCCACCTATTTGCCATGCTAAGTTTGTTCTCGAAGGTTATTTGGGTCATTTTGAGACATTGCTGGAATCTGGGCCATTTGTGGATGAAATTGGGCCGATTTTTTTTTGTGACAAATAGGAAATTGGGTCGGAAAATTTTATTTCTTCTGAGCCTAATTTATTGGATTCCTATACTTCTAATATTTGTGCAACCCATATTGTGAAGGAATTGGTCTCCGAGAAGAAAAATTAGTGAATTTTTGACTGCAGGACGACTTATGCTATCACTCATGATTTATCTGATACTGTTGAAGTGCAGAAAACTCATAAGAAGGTAGTGCAGGCAGTAAATGGAACCTTTGCTCATGTTTATATATGCCGTCATTATCATATAAATTACTTTCGATTAATCAGATCTTCGAAGTTGGCTATGGCATAGGGTTGGCAATGGGGCCCAGGTCAGTGCTGCCCCAGACCTGCCTCGTCAGTCCAAAAACCGGATCGGGGCGGATCGCCATGAAGGGGCCCATTTATTATTTATTTAATTTTCTCTTATGTATTTACTTTTCCCAGTGCACCTGCCCAAATTTTTCTGCTATCAAATCAAAATGTTGGAAACAATGGGGTCATTTTGTCAAGACCAATAAAATTTTGATGTAATCAAAATGTATAAACCTTCTCGGATGTTGCCTTCTCCACCAAACGTATGATGTTGTTGTTCTTACATTACCTCTTTGAGTCTTTGTTGTTTCAATTTTGAATATAGAGAAGTCAGATTTGATTTCCTTCGCCTGTCTGATATTCTTCATTTCCGTCTAGTAGACTCTTCCGACAGTATCGCTCACCGTTGTTGTCACTGAGAAAGATAATGCGAACGAGAAATCTGTTTTCTCTTACCTGTTTGTTGGGTGATTTGATTCTTTGCAAACAGTAGAGATTATTTTCTTTACTCCTTGGAGGGATGTTGGATAAATATTAAGCACACCCAATAGAATCAATCTAAAAAAACAAGAAAATGGCTATTGGAGTAGAGTTTTTTTCTGCTCCAGACTGCTATTGTGCAGATTAAAAATCATTGGTCCAGAATCTTAATCTGAGCCGTCGTTTTTTGATCTGACGGCTCAGATAAAGTCTGATTTTAAGCTTCAAATAGACGCCGTGAGGTTGAGTCTGATGGAATGGACCGACACGGGGCTGGGAATTGCAGGGCGAAAAACATGACACAGAGAGAAGACGAAGGATTTTATACTGGGTTTGAAGGATCCATTGAAAAGCGGTGCGACAAAGACCTACACATGTTAATACAGCGGTCGAGTTGCCGGAGGGAGAAAAAGCAATAAGCTTTCTATGGCCGTACCTCTCCTGTTTTATAAAACTGTGATTTGTATCGAATGAGCATCATCTTCAATTCAACATACAGATCAAGTTCCCACATCGTGTGTGAAAATAAAATTTACTAATTCGTCATGTATATAATTGGCATAAGGCAATATGAATTAGTAAAAACTTTATATATATATAATATTTGTAATATATATTTAAAATAATGGTCAGGTCCGGGTGGGGCTTGTATCCTGGACTCGGACCCAGGCCTGCCCTGGCGATGGGGCAGGTATGGGGCGACCTGCTGGGGCGGGTTACTTTTGTCATCCCTACTGTGGCATCGGCAGGCCATCTCTCTTATTCCTATCTCTGCCGTTTATTTACTCATCTTTCCAGTATTCCGTTTAATTGTGAGACTTGTATTTTAGCAAAAGCCACAAACAACCGTTATTATCAAAACATACTTGTACTCCTAGTATATTTTCTTTAATTCATTTTGATATTTGGGGTCACATTCCTGTTATTGGGGGCAAGGGTTGTGATACTTTGTGTTATTTATTGATGATTACACTCGTATGACTTGGGTGTGTTTTCTGAAAAATAAATTTGAAGTTTTCGACAATATTTTCTCACTTTTATCGCATGATTTCTATCCAGTTCAATACTAAAATTCAAGTATCTCGGTATGATAATGATGTGAATTTATTAATCACCAAATGAAAAATTCTTGTTTTGAGACTGGGGTTACACCAAACCTCTTATCCTCATTCTCTTCAACAAAATTGGGTGGCTGAACAGAATGATCGTTCTCTTCTTGAAATAAATCAGGCATTGATGATTGAATCAAATGTTCCTTCTAGTTTTTTGCCCGAGGCTATCACCACATTAGTTTTCTTAGTTAATCGCTTACCCACACAGATTTTGAACTTTTGCACTCCTATTCAAACTTTGTTTGCTTTTACCCAGGTTCCCCATCACTGTCTTCGAGTCCACGTGTGTTTGGGTGCTTGGTATATGTTCATATCCCTAAAGTAAACAGGGCCAAGTTTGATTCTTATGCTGAGAAGTGTGTATTTGTTTGCTGTGGGGGCCTCTAAAAAATGTATCGTTGCTACAACCCTAAAACAGGTCATCTGATTACCACTATGGAATGTAACTTTGTCGAGACTAAGTATTACTACCAGCCATCTACCCAATCCGTGAGTCAGGGGGAGAACTTGGTGTTAGACACACTGAGACTTTACATTCTATGGATCCTGTGGCTGACTGTGGTGTAGGACTTGATCCTATTATACCCAAGTAAACTCTTCCTCAAAGAGCTACTCGTGGTGTAAAACCCAAGAAATACACTCCTGATCATGATGTTAAGACCCAGAGATATCCCGTAGTTGATATGGTCAGGATGAGTCTTGTTGAGCTTACACGAGTATTTACTGCTGATATATACACTGATGATGTGACTCGAAATGAGGTTGGAGCTATGGTTAGATCGAGGTGGAGGAAAGCTATGGAGGATGAGATGACTGTAAAAAGAACGTAACTTGGGAAAATTGTCAACTTCTTATGGGAAAGAGACCTATTTGATGCAGATTAGTTTATACAGTGAAGAGAAAGGCAGATAGATCTATTGAAAGGTACAAGAAAAAGTATCATGATCAAAGCAAGGCATTTACATCTCACGGAAGAAATATATTCTGGACTTACTTGCGGAGACAGGGTTGCTAGATAGCAAACCAGCTGATCACCTATGATGCTGAATCAAGGATTGAAAATAGTAGAGTGTGCTGAAGCAACTGACAGGATTCTATATCAACATCTAGTGGACAAGCTAATCTATTTATCCCACACTCGTCCACAAATTACATATTCTGCAGGAATTGTGAGCCAGTTAATGCACAATCTCCAGAGTGATCACATGGACGCAATACTAAAGATATTGAGGTATCTTAAAGAGTCTCCTGATACTAGAATCATATATAAGAAACATGAACACATGAGGGTTGAGGTTTATACTGATGTTGATTGGGCTAGTAATTGGGTAGATCGCCGATCGACATCTGGGTACTTCACATTTGTTGGCGGGAACTTGATTACCTGGAGGAGTAAGAAGTAAAAAGTAGTTGCCTTGTCGAGTGCGGAAGCAGAGTTCCGAGGAGTGACTTGTGGAGTGAAAGAAATTTTGTGAATAAAGAAGCTTATGATAGAACTGGGCTTTGCCCCAACTTTGGAATGTCCCCTAATGTGCGATAATTAGGTTGTTATCCAAATTTCACAAAATCCGGTGTAACATGACTAAACCAAGTATGTGGAGGTAGACCGTCACTTCATTAAAGAAAAAGTTGAGAGCGGAGTCCTCACACTTCCCTTTGTATGATCTGAAGATCAACTGGAGAACATTTTGACAAAGAAAGTCAATGGTCGATTATTTAGTAAGATATTGCGCAAGTTAGGTATTGGATATCTCACACCGAACTAGATGGTGAGTGTTGAGAATTAGTTTGTAAATAAAGAAAAAGATAATTATAAATTATTTCCTTAACTGAAATCCGTGATTATAGGAATTGTGTGTGTGGAGATGGTGTGATACTTGTACTATATGTTTCCCAAAATACAATGGAATAAAACACAAGGAAAAATTCCCAAATTCTCTCTTCTAAACAAAATTCAGATGAGAACCATAAGTCAAATTATAAAAATTTGACATCGAAGTGCAACTTACCTAGTAAGATGCTTCATCTTTGATCAAATATGTCGAGAGTTCGAATCATGAGGGGTAACTAAAGACACACTATTGATTATCTTAAAAAAATTATAAAATTCAACACACATAAGAGTGTAGATATCAACATCTGAACGTTCAAAACCATATCAATACCTGCTGCTGCGGCTCCAACCACATCTTTCTTGGAATCCCGTTGTTGTAGGACTAGCCTGGTTTTGTAATCTTCATGACTGCCGTAGAAATCTGATAGCGCCAAAGATATGCATGTCAACCCCATTTGGGCAACACTGTTGTTCATATCGAGCACCAACCCAATTTTGACAGGAACCACCTTTGGGCTCTGTGCATAAGCCATATCCAAAGTAAAAGTATGCCAATAAAGAATCAAAGAGAAGAGGGAGAAGACAAAAGCTCTTAGATGCTTCTCCATTTTTTGTTCACTTTCTTCTTTGTAGAGGTTACTGGGAGACAGTCCTTCACAATATAACAGCTCGACAAACAGGCGTGTAGGGTAGAGTTGGAATTTCCAAACAGCTCTTCAGAGGATGGAGACTGGAGAGTTGAATCTTATAGCAGCGCCAGCAACCCACATGATTGTTTTCGAAACGGTAGTGCTACATCTATCGAAAATTGAGGTATCGAATTTCGGTAACAATAAAAAAATAAGACGAGTTTTGGAATCATGGCATCAAAACAATGTCGGGACCAGTTATGGATTTTGGTTTCGGCATTTTCGTCGCCAAAAAAACTTAAACCCTATTAAATAAGCATTTTAAAAACAACAAAATTAACACTAGCCTTAAACGATACGTTACGAGGGCCAAAACGAAAGTTTATGACCGTTTTAATGCTAGTATTGCAAAATCAGTCTTACCTTTTTTATTTCGGCAACCAGAAAGTGCCCCAAAAGTAAAGATACCAAAATTTGGTACACTTATTTTTCGGTACATTTAGCATTTCTGTTTTCGAAAATATTGCTCCAAACTGAGTGATGCTTGCGTACATCTACCTCAGACCCTGCCTACGGGCGGGATTTTTACTAGATCTGTTAGGTTTGGTTTGGTTTGAGTAATGCTACATCACCGAAAACTAGGGTACCGAATTTCGGTACTCTATATTTTGTGACACTTTTCGGCTGTCGAAATAAAAAGGTAAGACCGGTTCAGGAATTATCGCATCCAAAAGGTGTCGGAACCTGTCATGAATTTTAGTTTTGGCTTTTTCGCCATCAAAAAATTTAAATCATATTTGATCGAAATAAACAAGCGATTTAACGTGGTTCGGGAGAAATCCCTACTCCACGGGAAGAAGATTCCGTCTTTTTTCTCACTTTTTCCACACACTCCTCACTCTTTTGAAACAATATTAAATACGTATTTTAAGAACAATAAACTTAACGCTAACCTTAAACAGTATGTTATGAGGGACAAAATAAAAGTATAAGGCCTCTTCTAACACGATTTCAACGCGAAAATTTCAGAACCGGTCTTAATTTTTTATATCAGCAATCTAAAAATGCTCAATAAAGTCCGTCTATAGAAAGATGGTACCCTGATTTTTACGATTTTTCTACACGTAACATTTTTGCTCCAAACTTATGGTTGACTTTCCTCCAGTCACTGATATACAGATACAACTTGATGGGTTTCATAATTGCAGGCCGCGTAAATTATTTATTATATCAACGAGAATTGGTCTTCGTCAATGCCTGCACGTTCCCATGGGATATTAGCCACTTGGTTCGTAGGTTATCCAAAAAAAAAAAAAGCCACTTAGTTCGTAGAATTAAATTCCCATTTCACCAACGTTGAATTTTATTGCCATCGTCGTAAATTGTTGTTCAATTTAGAATTTATTTTTTATTATAATTTTGAAATTAAACCGAATACAACTTTCTTTTTGTTCAAACAATGACCATACTACTATGGCACTGTCCCCTTCTGAACTAGAGCACCTTGATGAACTAAAATGCCGGCTCACACAATTGCCGCCACCAGTTTCAGAACCTGACTTTTGACAGTGGAATGGATCTACACAACCCTACAAAACAGCAGAGGCCTATCAGCAGTTAATGGAAGAGGAATGACAACACATATCAATTGCTGCACATGTACACAAAGCATGGAACTCACTAATTCAGACAAAGGTATGTGCTTTCAACTGGAAACTGCTTCTGAATAGAAACCCAACCTTGGATAACTTAGCAAAGAGAGGAGTATGGATTGACTCACCGATTTGCCAGAATTATAACCTTGAGCATGAATCGGTCGCCCACCTATTTCTTCACTGCCCAGTAACGCGTTAGCTATGGCAGCTCTGTTATGATTGGCTAGAAATTGACAACCTCCTTCCGAGCAGTATTGAACTTCATCTCACACAATTCGACACCCCTCCACATCCATCCTGGCCGAGGCACCTATGGAACGCAATTTGGCAACAAGTCAATTGAGAGATATGGAAAATGAGGAACAAGATGATATATGAGCAACTTCAGCCAAACATACATACAGCTCTTGAAGGAACACAACTGAAGATTTGGCTATAGCTCATAATGAACGGCAATATACACAACTTCACCAACTTTGCCGACTTGTGCAGGAACCCTAACCTATGCTTATGTAGGCGGATGTAAGAGTATGAGCACATGTACAAATGTAAATGTTAGGGATTTTGGGCACATGACCGGACCCATACTTATATGTCTTGCTACTAACGTGTTTTTCCTTATTTTCGCACTCGTGCACGCCCCGAATTCGATTTCCGAATGATGTTAATTCTATAAGTCGTAAGACCTTCTATAGGCTTGCATATGACTTGCGAATTGTCAATCGGGTCTTTTTGACTTGGAGGTTGAAATTCCGAACTCAAACTATCGTTGTGTCAATCGAGATTATCACATTTTTCGTTTCTTAACAACGTTGAATAGGTGTGTGAGTTAGACTCTTCGGACTTGGTGTGTTGGTGGGCTTAATCCTGTTCGTTGGGCCTGTTTTTTGGTCGGCCTACATTGTCCTTTGCCTTTTTTCTTTTCTTGAGCTCATTTACATAACCATTTATTTCACTTGGCCCGATTTATGTCCAATACTTCCTATTTTCTCGGCCTGGTCCTGTAG
>JAOYMZ010089665.1:0-42357 GCA_025802335.1 Pinguicula primuliflora
CAATTATTTTACGTGCCTAGAATTTGATGAAAGGCGTGGAAACTTGGTTATGTTTTTACTTGTAACTAGTATGTGTACCCAGCCAAATCTTTTCTTTTTAAAAAGGTAGAGTTTACCTAGGACGAGTAAATGAAAGAGGTATTACTAACTGACTTGAGATTAGTATATTAAATGATTGATGTGGAAAATAAAAATGGTGCAATCGTTTCTGTTCATAATTGGTTTTATTTTGAAGCGAACATTGAGTATGTATTTTGAACGCTAAATAAATGGAGTTATTTGACAAATTTTGAGTCTTACGTTGTGATAAGTTAGGAGCACTAAGGAGAGACATGTAGTTGTCTGGTTGGAGTAAATAAAAAATAAAAAATTGTATGTGTATGGTGGTTTGGTCAAGTACCGATATATGGATGAGTATGTGTTGGCTGTATAGCCCTGTTTGAGCTTTTAAGCTCCTGTTATGGGTCTGAGGTCCTGGTTGAACTTATGGGGGGCTTCTTAACTGTTAGAAATCATGCTTAGGAGTTAATTCATTTTTAGTACTACATAATCTATCGTTTCAGGTGAAATTTTAGCCTACTGTGGTTACGCATTGTTCTTTTACATTGTGGATTTTGGTAGGAGAAAATGGCTGGAAATTTTCTTAACGAAAACAAAGCCAGAGTTAGTTTAAGGCATAATTTTTGGGTTGACGTAAGTATCAGTATTTTGTTGAGTCTTTCGCGGCCTTTTGATTTGGCGTGACGGAAGTTTTTTACAAGGCGAAGTACAAATTGCTTGACATTCTATTAAAATTTAATATGTTCTTGTGCGTATGTGGTAAGTAAAACTTCAACAAATTTTACCATTATCAGTCTGAAGTCAAGTGAAAGCTTTCTGTCAAAATAATTTCCAGCCGGGTAGGAGTGTGCATTGGGATTTTGGAAAAGGAGTGAGCCCTTGGTGTTGGCAGTATGTCCTGTTTGAGCTGTAAAGACTCCTAGTATGGAAAGATTAGGCCCCTGTGTTAGCAAGTTGGATCCCGATTTCTGCTGTAAGCCTGCTTGTTTGTGTCTCGTCCTGTTATTGAGCCCAATCTCGTGGTAAAACTTGGAATGGATAAAGAGAAGGATTCTTATGGTTATCTTGGTAACATTTTCCTGCAGTATTTCATGTTGATTTGTTTTAAAAGAATGATACATGCAAAACTGAGTTGTGAGATCTTTGTTAAATGTCTTGAAGTAATGTGTAGTACCTTAAATCCTAGCATTAACATTTTAATAGATGTCTAGTTAATTAATTTTGAAGCATTCTGACATGTTCAGAGCAAAGAATTTTGTTGTATTGGAAAAGGAAGGGGGTAGAACTTTAAATGAATTGAAGCGATATTCTGGTTTAAGGTGTCCCATTAGAAGATTTTGTTAAGACTTTGTTCTGTATATTATTGGCCTCTTCATTGCTGATGAGTATAAATGGTTTCCGTAAAGGTTTGTATTTGTTTAATGGCTTGGCTGAAGAGAAGGGTAAGTCGTATAGACATGCCTTTTAAATGATGAAGCTGCTAACAATTCCTTTTGTTTCCCTTATCACCTTTACCAAACACCCGTGCCCCAGTAGTTAGTCTTCACTGAATTTCTGACTTATGACGCAATTTGTTGTTGTTCTCATAATTGTATTGTCATTTCTATCCTGCAACTGTGAAGGAAGGGGGTGGATATTTATTTTAATTTGGTTCTTGGTGACTACACTTGATCGAGAAGATGTTTGATGAATTAGGGAAGTAAGAACATGTCGAATTTATGATTTCGGTAGTTGATTTTTTAGCCTCATTTACATATCAGAATTTGGTATGGAGGAATGAACCAAATGCAGAACTGATTATTTTGTTACATCTCACGATATGAAAACTTGTTTGTGAATTTCAAACGGAGTATGCTTCCTTGCACGTATTTGAAAGTAGTGATCCTTATGATATGAAAATATGTTAGGACATATGAGCAAATTACTTATATGAAAGGCATCTTTCAATATATATATTTAAAAAAAAATCTGTTAATAAGTTGAACATTTTATGTTAATCAGGTATTGATATTCACTTAGCTAAACTTTAGGTATTATGCCTCTTTGTGAGGATGGGTCTGTTAATGGCCTTGTTCAAAAAGAAAAAAAGGGCGAACACCTTATTTACCTTGAGATTCTGAAGTTGCTGTTTTATTCATCAGGTTTCTTAACACGTCGGCATTTAGAATTTATTCACGCTTACAAGAGTGGTGTTTGGGGAATTTTATTGCTTTTTGATCTGGTATGTGTGAGTTGTGCAGCACGTTTTTCCTCTTTCCTTTGATATCCTGTTGGAGATGGACATCTCAACATATCCCATTGAACATCATGAAACTAATATTAACACAATTCCATTAGTAAACTCTGCATCATCCTGTTTAAATCCTATTTTTGTACATTCTTCCCAGTTGTATGTTAGTATATCTTCGTATTTGATTTGGTGTTAGTAGTGTTCCGGTGTGAAGGGCATGGTAAGCCATTTATATAGTAAAGATTTGTTTTTGAGGTACCACTCTCAGGATAGATCTAGAACCTTGTTTTGGGCTGCAAGCACCCCCTGTTGTGGTATGAGAGCTCCAATAATGCTCAATATGACGCTGTAAGATCCTGAGTGTGTTAAGTAAAACTACTAAGTGTGATGATCATCAAGAGCACATATGGACCATATTAAATGAAATGCTTCGGTAGGCAATATACTCTTTAGTTTTCCCTCGTTTAATTACATAACCTTACTGTCGAATGATTTGTGAATTGAAGTCAGTTAAATAGAAGAAACTGAGGGTACAAGAGATTATTAGTGTTATGAATACACTATGCTAGGTTACTAACAGAGTTGCTGATTTAATTAGAAAAATGATTGTGTGGAAATTCCAAAAAAAAATGTGTGGATAACAGTAGAAAAACAATTATTATTTTTGATAAGAGATTGCACGGTGCATACTATAGTGATTAGTTAACACAGGTCTTCCTCTTCCAAACCCTACACAAAATTGACCTAACTGCTATGGCAAGCTTATTTTACTCGCACCCGAAACTTCATTCAGCATCGAAGGCTAGATGTTATGTTTGCTTACCTCTTAGGACTCCATGAATATCCAAGAAAGAAACTTAGTTGATTTAGCATGTATTCGACATCATTTGTAGGACCTAGGATTTAATCATAGGTCATGCCTACCAAATTTCCATCACGACACAGGTCCACATGCTACATTTCTACATTTTTGGTAAGCCATTTATATTAGGCTACTTGTGATAATTTTACCTTGATGATTACATTATGTTTTCACCTAGGTTGACGTATGAAAATGTATTTAGAACCTTGTGGCACACGAGATTTATGTGATGGGTTGCAGACTTTATTCTCGGATCTAAGATTAAAGACAAAGAATAGATGAGTATTGACTGTAAAGTCACAAAACTAGGAGGGAGAAGGTAAGATTATTTGAATTTATAATTGTAAAGGGGCGAAAATTTTTCTAAGGAGAGAAGAATACAAGGAACGAGAAATATATACAATTTATTTGATTAAGGGGGTAAGTGAAGTACATAACGTTTGATGGTACTATTAAGAGGTTGGTTAGTTTTATTTAAGATAGATAATATGAGAGTCATGCTAAGAGGTCTGCAAGTTTCGAGGATGAAACTTTTATTTAAGGAGGGGAGGATGTAAAGATACGGACAATTTAAATTAAAATAATTATCTATTTTTTTTGCAATATTGGTTTTAGTGGCTTAAATACGTAAGTTAAGTGTTGAAAATAAGATAAGTGGGTAATTAGTTACCCAATTGACTAAGAAGTTGGGCCACGGCCGGTAAGAGTTACTAACTTTATAATTTAGTGGGCCGGATGGAGAAAAACCTAGTGAAATCCAATAGGAGAAGAGGAAATCCAATTCCTCCTCACCGGTTGTAGAGACGGAAATTGGAAGACGTGAGAAATTCCTACCTTCCCATGAATTCTTGCACGATGACTCCTTCAAACTTCCCATGAATTCTTGCTGATATCTCAGTGTATACTTCGAGGTCACGGGGGTAAATTCACACCGCAGCTAGCCCTTGAGCTCTTGAACAAGTCCTCTTTACACTTTAGATGAATCTAACGCAGCAGAACCATGGTTTGAAATGCAACTACATGAAGTGGTCAAACTGGAACAATGTGTAAAAGAATCCTGAATTAAGTGTGTTGTTCCAGTGAAAACATGAGGGGGCCCTAGGTAAAAACACTCCAAACTAATTCCCTAAGGATCCAAGGAGGTCATTTCAGCAGCGAGACATCCATATTTAAAGCGGACGAGAGAGCTTCTTGGCTGCACAAGGAAAGGAAGAAGGAGAAGCTGGGGGTTGCACATCCGAGACATTTACCCACTGTTTTTCATTTTCGCTTAGTTTTTATGACTATTTATTGTATTAGAAACGTTTATTTACATGTTTTAGCTCCTGCTATGAGCTAACTTTGTAGTTCAAGGCTCGGTTGAGCCTCCCTTTGGAACCATGCCATTTAAGTTATGAAGGTGTTTTAGTTTAGATTGTTTTTGTACGGTTGTGCTTGCTTAACACTTGGGTGTGGTTTGGGCTCAGATTTATACTCTATTTAGGTGGGTTAGGTTGAAAACAAGATCACAAGACCTAGCTCCTAGATAGGGCACAACCACACTACGGTCCTTGGGAGTATAGCACCCCTAACTTGTAGTGTTACAATAGAGATAGTTCATTTGCACTCAAGTTCATAAATACACGGTTGGAAGAGGTTACGATCCATGAAATCCATAAGTTGAGGTTTAAAGTGAGCTAAGTGCTAACCCAAGAGCCTTGGTGAGCATTGAAGTTCCGTGATGCAAAGATTAGTAAACTAGGCACTAGATTGGTTGATATTTGGCATGAGAACATTGGGAGGTAATATACCAAAGCCTTGAGCATTCTCTCATTATTGTAACCTTCGGATATTATTGTGATTGAGTTTGGAAACTTTCGGTTCATTCTTATTCTTTTTGCTAAAGTTTCGGGTCCTTTACTCATTTGGCATCATATTAGGACATGTGGAGATATGATGAGTTTGTTTTAGTTGTATTTCATTTTGGTTAGAGTAGTGACATCTCAAAATCATGTTGGTTACTCTGGGATTTCATTTGACAAACATGTGTTAGCTCTACTCCTTTGGGAGATGACCTTTGCTCACTAGTAAAGTTACTACTTGCATGACTATGTATACTTGCATATAAGTGCATTGCATATTGTGCTCATTAATTTCCACAGCTCCAGATCCCCTGACTTGCAAGGATTTTTACAATCTGATAATTTTCTTCTAAGGAACCAGGGAACTTATAATATCTGAAGCATCATACGTCACAGTATCAGTAACACCACAGTAAAAAAACCACTTGCAGGACTTACTAGTGCTAGAATTAAGTAATGCATAGCATAAATCATCTTCAAAATCACCAAAACACCCATCCATAAAATATTTTGGCCCAGCAGATTCAAACTTCAACCTAGAATCCCAAGGCCTAGTCTGATGCTTTGGCCTGCTCCCTGCAGGATTAATTTCCGGCCCAACAATGCTTGGCCCACAAACAGACCAAGTAAATATACGGAAGATGAAGGACGGTGATGTAAGTTCATGCCCTTGCCTGATATACCTGCATTCGGGACACCTGGGTGTTCATGCCCTCCATCTGGCTCTCCGCCTTTCTTACTTCTCTGTGCCCTTTCGTTTGCAACAGGAGCTTCGGTTTTGTGATATCGTGCTGATTCCCAAAATGGGTTTGTGACGTCAGTCTAGAGTGGGTTCTCACCTTCCCATTCACCTATGGCGACGATGCCCCGATTCTGTGATATCGTGCTGGTTCCCGAAAACATTTGTCCCATCATCATCTTTTAGACACTCACCTATGGCAACGATGCCCTGATTTAGCCAGTTGCTGACGGGCAGCTACCCTCTACCCCTTGAATACCTGTTCATGTGGCAGTAGCTTCGTATATGTCCCTGTATTCCACAATTATCGTAGTAACGAGTTTCACGGGGCTAGAATGAATTGATGCTGCCACGGTTAATTTCCTGTCATTGCGGCGATGGAGGGTAACGAGATTAAGTGGCCACTGACAGACGTCTTGATGGTTGGTCTATCTCGGGTCCAAATCTGTATGACCCACTTCCTGCTCCAACAGGTGCTCCAGTTCCTGCTCCATAGTGGGCCTCGCCTACTTCGTGAACCAACCTGTTGTCTGGATGTGATTTCGGACTCGATGGCCCAGCACCCTGACCTGAATTCAACCCATGATGAATGATGAGACCTGACACGAGGCCCAACCCAAGCCCATTAGGGGTTTGACCCGGTCCATTGCTCTAACCCATGGGTCCCAAAATGTTCCCTTGCGCTGCCTCGTGCTGGATGGTGGCATACACACTGTCCTTCTCCGGTAAGTCTCGCTCCTTTAACATGTCTCGGACAATTGCTCCAAACACACTATCTAGGCCGTGAAGAAATTTAAACAACTTGTGTTCTTCTTGCATGTTATTGTAGATCATGATGTCATCCATAACATTCATTCGATTAGGCCACCTTCTATCCACCTCCATCCATAGATTTTTGTTGAGGCTATATATATAGTGAAATTCTTAGGTGTACAGCCTGATATGCAGTGTACGAGAAGTCGGAAGTTGGAGGCGAGTCGGCCCCCGGCCGCCCACCGACTTGGCCGACTAGTCGGCCGACAAATCCCCCCCTTTTTTATTACAAAAGGTTCAGTTTATACAGAGGAAGATGAGAAAAATCACATGATTTATTGCATAATAACACTTCATGTCACCTTTGATGTGGGAAAACACATCCCAAGTGTTCAAACTCTTACCATCTTCAAGGAAACCTCCTTCGATCTGAAACAGAGCATTAAAGGAATCATGGTAATATGTCATCTTAGATTTCATTTTAATGGATAATAAAACGAACAAATCTCACCTGATAAGCAGAAGTTCCGGCTCCAAAGAGGAACCTATGTGGTAAATCCGACCTTTTGATGTCTGCTTGTGCCTGAGCGGTAGATTTCAACGCCAAAATTGAGAGTTGAACCAAAAATAAGCAGCGGAAGAAATTCATAATGTTTGTGCATTCAATATTTGCCATTTCCTGATTGCAGCAACACTTTTACATCATGTGATACGACTCCACTTTTTTTTCAAAATCTTGCGGCCATAATTTTCAAAATCTGGAAAATTGGCCCAAAATGGTGAAAATCGTCCCAAAATCGAGAAATCAGCCGACTAATCGGGCGAAACGGCCAACTAATCGAAAAAATGGCCGACTGGGTGCACGACCCGACTTTCCCATCCTATTAAGCCCAAATCGGGTCGCCATCGAGAAGTAGGCCGACTAAACGTTTTGTCGGCCAACTTCTAGAACACAGAATAGGAGAGAGAGACTCTTAAGTTCTCTCCTATATATACATGGGTTCTGTTTAGGGTTCTATATAGATTGAGATTAACCACCACATCTTCTCTGCGCGTTTTCTCTGAAGCAAAGATTACGGGTGTCTCTCTCCAATTTCCGATCACGGAGTGCACCGTGTGTTCGAAGGTGACTGTGGTAACCTTCGGGAGCGACCGGCGTATTGACGATTAGCACTACGGTCGTGTCGAAATCGCTTTTAAGGCAGTGTGTGCGTCCACGACACAGCTTACACAAGGAATTCGATAAGTCTTCGATTTCGATAATTTGTAATATATTCCAACACTAACTGCTATTGGAATGGTCACATAATGAAATGTTTCTTCATAGGAAATTCAATGTCAATGTTTCGGTATGTGTTCCAGCAATTTTCTAAATTTAAATAAAAAATTACTTAATTCAAGAAAAAAGTAGCTCCCGGAGATGAATTTGTTGGAATTGAGTCGGAACATGAGGTTTTGTATAAATTTTTCAATAGAGAAGTAAATTTAGGCAGTGGACAATGACTGAAATTAAAGATGTATATTCATTCGATTTATTCATTTAATTTATATTTCCATTAAACTCACAATGTCTTTTAAGGTGTTCAAAGCCATTCAACAACAAAATTTAGATTTGGCTATAATTTATGAGAAATGCTTGAAGGACTGAATAGTCGACCGAATTTCAGACCGAACGCTGTGAAAAGACAAAAACATACCCCTGTCGCGACCGTGTTTTTGTGCTAAGTGGAGGGCATTTTCGTCATTTTGCTGGAATTCGGTTTAAAATTTTGGTTTGTTGTTGTACGTGTAGCAATGGTCATAATTTATTCTAATACTAGTGCCATAATACATGGTTGAAGTCATTATACATCCAAGAGATAAAATTGTAAGTTATTTATAAAATTTATGGGTATTGTTATTTTAGATGTGATAAATTTGCAGCAGACACTAAAACCACACGAGATAACTTTTTAGTGTATAACCACCCATTGAAGTCATTACATTAATAATTACATGAATTATTGTGTGAATAAACGTTTTAAATCATATCCCCTTTAAGGAATACTAGATAGTTGCTTTCAACACTGCCCTCCTATAATAGTTTGTTTTCAACTTATAATAGCTAAAAGTTTTAATTTTTAAAACAGTTAAAATTAGAGAAAGTGCTTCACAACAACTTATGCTAAAGCACTTTTGAACCCTCAAGACAAGCTACAACACTTGAAGATAACATGTTTTAGAAAAGCAATTGAAATTACATCATTCATAAAAGTTGTTATTCCTCTTTCTCAACATAATGTTTTGGAAAAGCAATTGAAATTACATCATTCATAAAAGTTATTCCTCTTTCTCAACATATGACATCCGTAACTACATTTTTCTCTTTCAAGTGTAGGGCTGTAAACGAGCCGAGCTCGAGCTCGGCTCGCGAGCTTAACGAACCCAACTATATGTTCGAGCTCGGTTCGAGCCTGTTCGTGAGCGGCTCGCGAGCCTGTTCGCGAACAAGCTCACAAGCCTAGCTCGCGAACACGTTTGCGAACAGGCTCTTGAACGAGCTTACGAACCGAGCTCACGAGCTTTTTATTATTTTTTATTATTTATTATTATTTTTATTATTTTTTTTATTTTATTTAATATATATATAAATTAAATAATATAATATTATTATATTAAAACTCGCGAGCGGCTCGTTAAGAGCTCGCGAACAAGCTCGAGCTCGTTAAGACTGTTCGCGAACAGAAGTTCGGGCTTGAGCTCGAGCACGTTAAGGTTTTCGAGCCGAACAAACGAGCTTTTATCGAGCCGAACTCGAGCTTTTTCGCAAGCGGCTCTGTTCGTTTACAGCCCTACAAGTGAGCAACAAAGGAGAGAAACATTTCATTATTATGATTAATTTTCTATGAGAAGGAACAATAGAATAATGCAAGTTATTTTTTCAAATATTGAATATTAAAAATCGTGTTCCTCCTTGAGCGCAATAAGTTCATCAACACAAGAATCAATTAAATACGTAGGAAACACATTGTGATCTTCATTAGGATATCTCATGGCTTTTAGTGATTGTAAATTCAACTTTTTGATTATCAAACTCCATAATTAGTGTTATGATTGATACATCTATATTCTACACTTGTGTATGCCATTTTCATGAAAGGTGCATCCCTAGTGTTGAATATACAAGATCCTAAATCTAGTGTAATTCTTTCAGCTTGAATACTAGGGATGTGAATATATCTGGATCTTCATACTTATTAGGTAACTTTCCTTGATAGCTGTGTCTTTTGGAGCATTGAGCTTTAAAATTCTCTTTATAGTGCATATCTCTGTAAAAAACCTAGCATATCTAGGAACAATCATAATATTGTTCAACAAAGGAATGTTTATCTCACATTTGATGAAGGTTTCAAGCTCATTATCTCATTCCTTTCAGCTAGTTCCTTCAATTCCAGGATGGGGGTTGTGCAACTAAAAAAAATTAATCAATTTTGGAAAATCAATGATTTATCAACCCTAGCTGCGTTTTTTAAACACAAATGAAGTTTCACACCAAGTACACCGCCAAACATAACCACGGAGGATCAAAAGGAAAGAAAGTCGCATAATGAGCCTTTGTTACCGCAAGGTCATAGAAGGAAGACGACGAATCCACCACATTTGGGGATGACAGACCGGTATGAGAATTTGTGACCAAAAGGGCTGAAGCATGTACTATTTGCAGTGGCAATGACGTTCCACGCCCATTTCCTGAACCAGACAACTCATCCGCACCCCTGCGTGTAAAAGTGTGTTTTGATTTATGAAGTTGACACTTTATCCTATCTAAAATTGCACAATATATGTACTTAATTCCTCTGTTGAGATGCATGCCTATTCAAAATTCAAATTCACCAATGGAAAATATATAAATCAAATGTATGTTCCTAAAGAATAAGCCGACTTGTGTGCATATAGCCCTTAGATGCCCGTAGGACTCACTTGCCACAATGTGTGATCAAAATTGATTGAATAAATGGAAAGTTCATGCGTAAAAAAATAAAAAGTCTCATATTTCGCTACACCCTGACAACGATTGAGTTGTGCAAAAATTGTGCAAATAAGCCATATCATCCTAAAGAAAGTATCAAATATATGAAAAATGATATAGTTAACGAATCCTTCCTCACAAATCACTCACGAAGTTGCTGATGTGTTGGTGGAGGCAAATCAAAAGTGAGCATTTATAATATTCTTACCATGCTATTGGCTTCGTGCCATGTGTCTCTTCGTGTACTGCGCGTGAGAAGCTTTTCTTGAGCCATTACTCCCAATATATTGCTTGTGCAACCGAATTAGCGGAGTACGACCTCGTTTTCTCACATAAATGAGAAAAAAATGCCAAAAGAATTAAAGAGTTGAATAAAACATTATCACGGAACTTCCATTTCGAAGCCCGAAAGGCCAAACCACCCAACCAACATTCAGAAGCAGACGAGGATCAGATTTTGATCTTCTTCTGACATCTCTTGTACGGGAGTCAAATATCGCTGGAGCTGGATACTAAGAATAAAAAACATATACACAATCCGAGAATCTTGACTCGACGACGAGTCACCGGCCGTCATTGCGGCTCCAAGACTCGGTCGGCGGTTTGGGGCGCATATAATTGCATGAACAGAGACAATTGACCCGCGCTGGATGGGGCAAGAGACTGATATTATGCGTATTAACGATTTGCGTCACGAGGAACCCAATATCGTTTCTGTCAACGGCGATGACCATCGGTTCGTGCCGCCGATCAACTTCTCTATGGTCGACTACGGGATATACCGGTCGGGGTTCCCGGACACACAGAATTTCCCGTTCTTGAAAACTCTGGGCCTTCGATCAATCGTGTTTGTCCAATTCGATAACTTACTATTTCCCCCCAATTTTTGCGTAATTGATGGTTGAAATTTCATGACAATTGCTGTTGATATGTAGATATTTATGCCCGGAACCATACCCGGAAGCAAATATGGAGTTCGTCAATGCAAATGGTATAAGGCTGTTCCAGTTTGGCGTCGAAGGATCTAAGGTAATTGCGATTAACCCACTATGTGAGATGTTGTGCATTTGCTGTGCAAAACAAAACAAAAATGTTTTGCAATATTTCTTATCATCATTATGGATATTGGGTGTTTGGAAGTGCTTTCAGAACGAATTTATGCAGTCTAAAAATTTCTACTGATATTGTCTTCTCATGTAATAAATTATTTGGAGGTTGAATTCTTTTTTGTTTATAACAATGGAACTGCAAGGTGATCTTATCTATGATTGGATTATGTGAATATTTCTGTTTTACTTGAGAAACGGGGATATTTAGATGCATGCTGCCCAGTTATCCTTGTTGAACCATATTGCAACCAAACTTTCTGTTCTGATGTTTTGCTCTGTTTGATCTTATTCAAAGGCTTGTCAATCAATCAGTGTTAAAAAAACGCAGGCACTTAACTGCCCAGGCGCTTAACTGCCCAGGCGCTTAACTGCCCAGGCGCTTAACTGCCCAGGCGCTTAACTGCCCAGGCGCTTAACTGCCCAAGCGCTGGGCTCCCGTGCTCCGCCATAGTGGGGCATAGGGGGTATTCTGTGGGATTACCCAAGATTATTAATTTATTGCGTCCATTGAAGTGTTAATAATCAACCAAATTCTGTGGAATAACCCAAGATTATTAATTTACAGTGTCCTTATACGTGTAAACGATGACTTTGGTATTCTTTTTAGCTAAGTAAACCATGAATTTAGTGATTCCACATGCTCAGTACAGATGGAAAATTCACACCTGACCACGCTGAGGAGTCATACAAGATGTTTAATTGTTTATTCTCTTATATGTTAAACTAGATCATGTGTATTGGAGAGGATTTTTAATGCTCTTATCCGGTGAGTGGACTTCATCATTTACAGTTTTTACCAGAAAACAAGAGGATTGAGTGATATTTTTCAGATCCTGGATTGCTTATCGGAGTGAAGTACTGATAGGGTCAAGTAGTTCAAGGACTTGAACATTATGTGCTAGGAAGTGCCCTCATTCTTGTAGCAGTGGTCTGCATGCTGTCATTTAACATTCTTGCCATGATTACAACAGTTTATTGATCCACATGACGTACTGCTCCAAACCCGGTTTCCCTTTTCGATTCTATATAAGCAGCAGTTGAATGAATTCGTTTGCTAAATCTGATAAACCATCTGCTGAAGCATTTGAACTCTAATTTAAATTGGTTCTTCTAAGCTTCCTGCTTCACTACGTAGTTGGCGAGAATGGATCTTTTGTCCATTGGTTGTTACGCACTACTAAATACGGTGTTTATGCAGGAGCCATTTGTAGCAGACATTCCAGAGGATAGAATTCGCCATGCATTGCAAGTACTGATTGGTATCCCTTCTTCTGAATCTTTGGTATTACATAATATGAGTAATTTTCATATGTACGATAAAAAATACAACCCATACTTGCCATCATGCGTCGTCAAAATTGGTTGCACTATTGGAAAGCCCATGCATAGGAGATTAAAAAACTCATGTTTCGTTGCGAGTAACCCTATTGGACTACTTAACCCTAGGGGAAAGGATGGTGACGTCGTTATCGGGACCACCGCACCGGAATATGAGTTTTTTGATCGCCTATGCATGGGCTTGCCATGGTGCAATTAATTTTGAGGACGGGTGGTGGCAAGTATGGGTTATACTTTTTCCCGTACATATAAGACTGTACATGCGAAAATTTCTTTACATAATATACCCCACCTTTCCATTTCAAATGATGTTACTGATGGGAAATTATGTCTACAGATGAAAGAAACCATCCACTTCTGATTCACTGCAAACGGGGAAAGGTAGTTTATTCTTTTAACCGTCTTTAGTCACCCTCTGAACCTGAATGATATTTATCTTGAATCTGAACATGAATTTCTCTTTTGCACCATCCAGCACCGGACCGGTTGCCTGGTGGGATGCCTTCGGAAATTTCAAAATTGGTGTCTGGCTTCAATATTGGACGAGTACCATAGGTTTGCAGTGGAAAAGGCTCGAGTTTCTGATCAGAAATTCATTGAATTCTTCGACGTTTCAAGGTTACAATAGCCGTCACCATTATTATTATTATTATCAAATCCAGTACAAATACTGCCTCTACATATTTTTATATTGGTTGTATCAAAATCCGTGACCATAGTTCATAACCATACCTTCGGAAGGATGAATAGAGGAAGCCTTTACAAACTACATATATTTTCCCTACTATCCTTCTGGTATTCTTCTTTGGTTGGTGGTGTACATACAAATACAGTTGGACTTTTCACATACAAATACAGTTGGACTTTTCACATACAAATACAGTTGGACTTTTCACAACCAGCTAGGCATATCAATATGAACACTTTACAAGTAGAATGAAAGATTTCAAACTCCATTCATCATTGTGGAATATTATAATAATGAATGATAAATTCTCTATTGCTGAATGTTGTTTTCGTGGGTAAGTTGCATCTAATTGTATTTCATCTATTATGAGTAGAATGTAGTTATTTAGTTTGTTATTTGTGTCGACATTTATTTATTTCGGTATGTATGTAGTGCATTTTCGGGGTAAGTAATTATTTCAGTTGTATTTGCTTCTCCGTTTTTATTATTATTATTTTTGGTATTCTATTATTATTACTATTATTATTTTTTTCCGAGTTGGAGTTCTCCACGGAAATAATCTTCCCATCCTGTTGAGGTGTGGGGTATGATTGTGTACATTCTACCCTCCTCAGACCCTTTTTCTTCCCATCCTGTTGAAGTGTGGGGTATGATTGTGTACATTCTACCCTCCTCAGACCCTTTTTACGGGCAAGATTTATTGGGTATGTTTGGTTTGATGCTCAATTTTAATTTGAGTCTGACAATCTGACAGCAGAGATTAAATGTGTCACTTAAAATGACTCATTTAATGCGAATTGTCATATTGTCAAATGAAAGACTCATATTAGAATTAAGCACGACAACTAATTATTGAGACTCAGTATTAGAATTCCTCAATAATTGATTATTTAATTAATTTATTGTAAATTCCAATAATTGATTAACAATTAGTACATTTAAATAATTATTTAATAGAAATACTGGAAATTTAAATGGAAAAATAATTATAGATTTTAATCACCCAACATCTTATTAGATCTACATATTAGAAAAAATGTAGGAAGTATTCTTGTTATTTTATCAAAATGCTCACGAAAATACAAATCATGAATTTACTCCGTCAAAGCAATTAGTTAAACTCCTTACTAATAGGTCTCAAATTCAAGTTTCAACAAAAATGTTTGGCTGGGCGTAATTCAAATGATCATTAGGATTGAGTACAAGTCCCATATATTAGTCTGGGATGTACACTTTCAGATACCAGAGAGGAGCGAGAGTGTTGTTCTCATTTACCTACTTACAAAAGATGATTTTTAGTTAATTTGTAATCTAAAATTATTTCGATGGTTGAATCTCCAAGTATATAGTGTGATTGTGGAGATGCACATCCAAGTGACAACCATAATTCATTCTAAGTTTGCTTAAAATATATACTTTTGCAGTTGAATAAGTGTCCGAGTACTACGATGTTTATCGTTTCATTTGACGTTTTAAAGGAATGTAATCAAACGTCCCAAGTTATTTACCTATCGTTTCTTTGATTACATGATCTGACCGACGGTCATGTCCTGAAATCAATTGAAAATATAGCTCCCTTAAAAAGTGTCTCTCTTTGATTCCGATTGACTTAATAATCAAACTCATTGAGTTTGTTTCCGTTGCATAAACATTTCGCCTCATGCAAAATGACCGTATTATCCTTCAATAACATGAAATTAACACCATGTCATCCTTTATATATCCTTGAACTCTCTCTTTTCACCAGAAAGTCAGCCGATTTTGCGAACCCAATAAGTCACCTTCCCCCAAATTAAAACCTTGATCCGATCATCTACGTCAAACTCTAGTTGAATGATTCTAAATTGAGCATGGGATTCGGTTCCTCAGCAAACGAGTGTTGTCGAATTTCGTTTGTACGAGAAGACTACGATCGAATTACGAACTCGAAGGCTTGAATTTTAGACCATTATTTTTAAGTTTTCTTGTCCTTAGACTAGGTATTCATAATTGCCAATTCCAATAAAAAATTATGGTTCATAATTCAAATCGATTTATGGGCTCATAATTCAAATTGGTTTCTGGGTTCATTTAGATCTTGTCTTTTTTCAGTATGTGTTTAGGTTTCCTGTATTTGTAAGTGTGTTGTGATATCTATATATTTGGGTTGGATGGATCCCGGAACCTTGCAAGAATTTATCATGTTTGCAAAAGCTTTTTTATTTTATGAGATGTTAGCGGATCTTGATGACAGTATTGAGGAACAAGAACCCCATAGGGAACATGTACAATTACTCCGTATTGGATATAGTCATATAGTATGCTTCAAAGAATTTCTAAAAAAGTTGGTGTTAAGCAATGAAATAGATTGTTTCGATAACCTGAGAATGAGTAAAGCTAAAGATGCATTATAGGGAACAAAATATCATTTGAAGGTACATTTCTCGAACTACTTGGCGAGACAATGGATACATGAACTAAGAGTGTTTCTTGACCCCAGAACAAAATATCATTTGAAGGTATGTCCTCCTCATATTCCTCAAAATAGTATTTCAACTTGAAGCATTCTTACAATTTATAGACTTTTCATCGATAATATCAATTATGACTGTATGCGATGTCAATAGCTCGAAATTATATTATTCCGTACAATGATGTCAACTAGGAGAAGATTACTATGACTTCACCTACACCAAACCAAAAGGCAACAAAAACAAATGACCATTTAAACCATAATCCAACCATTACAGTGTTTATTACACTCACATATTTCAACTTATTCCTTGAGTGGAAAGATAAGTGGTTGAACTACTCAACTAATCCCCTCAATTCTTGGAGTACAGAAGATAACTGAAACATCATAATATCTAAGGCAGACTAGTTCACTGCCCACATACCAACACAGACACTCTAAAACCAAACATTAATAAGCAGCAGAGTTACATGGACTCCTTATCCTTATCATGCAGTTGCAATTGGCCCTGGAGTGACAGAGACAGCATCATTCCCCATAGCCTTAAAGGCTTCAAATCTTGGCTCCTTAGCCTCAAACTTGACCGCCAGATAGAGCTTCATGTAGTCCTCGAACACAAATTTTGGGTACACATCTTTCTTCTCTTCCTTCTCAACCAAAGCTGGGGCAGGATAGATCACTGCATCGCTTCCAGGATTGTAGAATGAAGCGATGGACATCCGATTCCCATCAGTCTGTGCAATCACACGGTGCAGAACACTCTTGTACTTCCCGTTGGTGATCACCTTTTTTTTTTCAAACAAGAGGGACAGAGCAAGTCAGGATTGGAGCCAAGGACCCAACAGTGATGAGAGAAGAAAAAAACGGGTTCGGGGTGTGTGCGGTCACTGTATCGTGCAGTGCCCATATGGCACTATATAGTGTGCGGTGAGTATTGGAATTCTGTTACCTCCAGCTGATCACCAATGTTGACAACAATGGAGTGTCGAATCGGCGGAACATCGACCCATTCGTCGTCTTTGAGCAGCTGTAATCCGCTTACCTTGTCGTCCTGGAAGAGTAGTATTATCCCTCCTGCATCCGTGTGAGCACGAAGTCCTTTAATGAGGTCTGGATTTGGACATGGTGGATAGTTGCTCACTTTAGTCCCAAATGTTGGCCCTTTGGCACCGTAGAAGGCTTTCTTCAGATATCCTTTCTCAAGGCCCAGGTTCTCACACAGCAAATCCAAGAGATGCTCAGCAAGTTGCTCCAACTGGCCGGCAAAATCCTTCATCACATCCCTGGAAAAGAGTCAAAACAGACCGGATAATTTGTATCGCCGACCTCGTGTGTACATGTGCGCATGTCTGGGCCAATTTAAATAGGTGGGCATTCTCATTAAAACATTGAGTAGATTAATTGTAGCATCACACTCCTATTTAATTTAAGTTGGTTGATAATTCTTTCTCAAATCTTTAAACCCAAACGATGAAATCTATATACCTGTATTCTTGATCCAGATCCGGTACTTGTGCTACATTTGATATGGGGAGATGCTTGATGAAAAATGTGCTTTCCCAGTCCATATCATTGATTTCTTCCTCCACATCTTGGAGCCCTTTGCTTGCAACCATTTCCTTGAATCTTTTCTCCATACATTTCTTGTAGTGATCCTTCGTCAGCTGCTCCACTTTATCCATAAATTCAGGAGCAATGCTGTGATTCACAAGCTGAGAAAGAAAGATGAAAAAAGAAACCAAGGTACTGAAACATTCATAGCCTTTTGCTCAAGCAAAAAGAAAAAATAAGACCAGGATTGTGGATAAATACTTCAAAGAATCCCCAGTTTTCACAGGCATCTTTGATGATCGTCATTGTTGCAGCTCTTTCTTCTCCGTTGAGCTTATCCATGTTGATCACTGGAAAGCTTGCCATGTTTCCTCTCTGAACTGAACCTAGTGTAGGAGTTGCTGTGCTGTCCTGTCTGTGGGAAGAGTGGGAGCACTTGGGGCTCTATTTATACGGAAAAAACTATACCCGAAGAAAAAATGGTGCAAGAAACATAAGAATCTAAAGTGGTATAACTTTTGGATGATCATTAAGTGTGCTAATGTGGAGGGTACAAAGTTCGATTTACCTATAAAAAAACATGTAGGTCACCCCTTAAATGAATTATATGCTAACACGTCGTTTTTGTGCTACACCCATTTTCAGATCAACAAGTCTTGATGAGAAAATGGATATAAAAATATTTTAGGAAATGAAGGGATTAATTTCAATTCTTATGATTTTGGCATTGGAATCAATTCCAATATTCTCTCCTATCTACCGTACCATACAGACGAGAGATTGTCATATATTACGCATGCTCGCCCTACTTTTGCTCCTCGAAAGGTATTATGATTGGGTTAAGATGGATGAAAATTTGCTGAAGGGGGAATCAAGAGCTTTGGTTGTTTTCAGAATTTGTTTCTTTCACGTGTGTGATTCATATTTCACGCATTCCTTCAATTTGTTTCTTTCACCGGGTACTGTTGTGCAAGTTGTTCTACTTTTAAAAAGCTTTTGTAGGAGGAGCTGCCCAGAAACAGCCACAACCAATCTTTTGACTTTTAAGTGGTTGTTTCTTGCCATTTTCACACGCAAAGTTCAAGAAGCCGATCACCTAGTCCACCTAGACGGGTGACCGTCCCTAAGCGGAGGATGCCTAGGCCTTGTAGGTGCTAGGCTGGCCCTAACCACCCTAATCGTCTATCGCTTTCTCGACCACTGATTGCAAGTATACAAAAAAAAATGGTAAAAGGAAAAACATAAACTACTTTGAAGAAGAACTTAGTCCAAACACCAATACGTAGGGTAATCAAATAATTCAATATTGCTGGAAGGAGGAAACAGGTTCTAGTGCAAGTTTTACATGAGAACTGTTGATGGAGGTGTTTGGATCGCAGCATGGGTTTCAGCTGTGTGGCAATTCTGGAATGCGAGAAACCATGTAATCTTTGAACATGCTGAATTTTTGCCAGACAGCATAGTGGACAAGATCAAAAGACTACTGTGGGCAGGAAGGTGGGGAAGATGAGTTCATATACCTTCCTTGATTTTGAAAGAAATCATGAATGTTATCTGAGTTTGCTGCTAGATTAGAATTGAAGAAATGAAACTTTGTGAGCCAATTAATTGGGCTATGTAAAACTGTACATATTTTAGTTTTTTAATACAATTGGTACTTGAATGGCTAAAAAAAAGATTAGTGGTGGATTCAGAATTTTTTTAAGTTGGCACAATGCCCCATGTATATTTTAAATATATTAATAATTAATAATATTTAATTAATAAAAATAGTATATAAAAATATAATGTACCAAATTGGATTAATTAATATAATATAATAAAATAGTAGAAGAAACAAAAAAAAAAAGTTGTAACAACGGATAAAGAATAAAATCATAAAAGAAGAACCAAAAAAGAAGTAAGGACGAAACTACACTTATTGATCGGTACACAATTATTTTCTACTTATGTTAACCTAAATTAAAACGTAATATAAATTTATATACCAAATTTACTACACCACATATCGGTATGTGTAAGATTATTGAAAAATAATAATATAAATTATATTATTTACATCAATCAGAAATTTATAAAATTAATTAATTAATATTTTTTTTGATAATGTAGGAAATTCTACTAAGGTAATTAAACCGACGCCTTACCACAATAGCCTATAAGAGAGAATTAATTAATTTATATTTTAAAATAGTATATAATACTCTTTTTCAACGTGCGCCCGCCATTGAGGACGCCTCCCCTAAGTTAAGCACAAGTCGAAAGAGAGCAAGTTGATGACGCCAAAAGTGTTAGAGAATAGAAACGACTCTCTGAATCTGAGACTAGTGTGCACAGATGCATGCATGGACGACCTTATGAGGAAGATGTTGTTACTTTTCATTACTTATAGAGAGTTACATGACTCACCCTAAGGTAACATACAAATCTCTACCTTTAGGCATACGTTATTTAAAGACAAATCTACCAATGAATACATCTTTTTTTGGGTTGGGGTTGGGGTGGGTTATATAAATTATAAGATAAATACATGTCAAATCTCTATAATAATGGATGAATGTTAACCGGTTACACTGAAGTATCTATGCTTCTTCTGATCTCTGGCTATCGTCCCTAGCTTTTAACTTACCTGTATATAGAAGTCCTGACAAAGAATCTCTTAACTGTATTACAACAGCTCCTTATATGAATACTGGCCCCTTTGTTGAAGGAAGAACTTGGGCAAGGCAGCTAGGGACTTGCTCTCTCAGTTGCTACAAGGCAATCTCATAGCACCTTGAACGTCTTCTACTCTATTTACACTAGTCGCCACTTAATCTGGATGGAATGTGAGTTAAGACCTTCTAGAAATAAAAGCTGGTTGGAGATGCTAGAGACTTCAGCTGTACATGAATCAGCAACTTTTGAATCAAAGCGTTTCCCCCCTGGTTCTATTAGTTTAATTAGATCTAGGGGGATTTATTGCTTTCCCTGCCCTAAGCCTTGAAATAAGGAATTTTATGGCATGCTTACGGCGTGATGTGATGAGAGGTGCCTTAGCCTAATTAAGATATTGTCCTTTTGAGTTGTAAGCAATGTCCCTTGAGAAGAATGTGGGTGCCATCTCTTAAGAATGATGGAGTAAATGCAACAAAATTAGCAAATTACACTGTTGAAAATTTAGTTCGACCGATTGGTCAGTTATAGAGATAATCTTCACGAATTATAAGGGACAAGCTGGAGTAACCCTTGTTCGTGATTCGAGCTGCCATAATTCTTGTCTCTCACTTTAACATGTACAAGTATCCGAATATATATACATCCTCATATGGGCTAACCTACTAGGCTATGCCATTCACACGTCAGCACAAATATACATATAAACTGATATAAGAAAATGGGCTAGTTCAGTCGATCGGCCCATTTTTAAGACCCCCCTGCAAGATGGAAGGCTGGGAGAAGTCCCCAAACCCGTCTTGGTCAGCAACCTGGAAAACGCGGGCAGTGGTAACTGCTTCGTGAGCTAGTCTGCAATCTAGTGAGCCATAGGTAGGTACAGGGGAATGATATAACCATTTTTGTACTCATCTCGGATAAAATGGCAGTCCAATTCGATATGCTTCGTCCGCTTGTGGAACACGGGATTAGCTACCAGGTGCTTAGCTGATTTATTGTCACAATGTAAGGGAATTGGTGGAGGGATCCTTACCTGTAGATCACTTAGAACGTAGCTGATCCACTTAAGTTCTGCAAGCGTTGAGGCAAGGCTGCGGTATTCCGCTTCAGTAGAGGAGCGAGAAACCGTGGTATGTTTTTTCATCTTCCACGAGATACTAGCACTTCCAAGTTGAATGGAATAACCTATTAACGAATGTCTGGAGTCAGGACAAGATCCCCAGTCCGCATCTATGTAAGCTGCAAGTTTGAGAGCATTGTTTCTAGGGAAGAATAGGCCACGTCCAGGATAACCTCTAAGGTATTTCACCGTGTGTATAGCAGCCTGCCAGTGAGACTGCTTAGGGACTTGCATAAATTGACTCAGTTGGTGTACTGCATAGCTCAAATCTGGTCTTTTGAAACTCAGATACAGTAATCGGCCGACTAAGCTGCAGTATGAGCTAGGATCTTGGAAAACAAGTGTATCATCTGTTGCAGCTAATTTCAAACCTACTGGCAGAGGTGTGCTGGTGCTGTTACACTCTGCTAATCCACATTCATGGATGATGTCATGAATGTATTTGCACTGCGAGACATAAAGGTCAGATTGTGAATGCTGTAGTTCGAGCCCTAAGTAATAGTTTGCAGATCCCAGTTCCTTGATACTGAAAGATTCATCCAGAAATTTCTGCACCTGGTATAACTCATCCAAATAATTACTTGTCAACAGGATATCATCCACATAAACTAGCAGTACGGTAAAGTTCTTTCCTGTCTTCTTGATGAACAAACAATTATTGTGGACTGACTGTGTAAAGCCATAGTCCAGCACTCAACAGGCTCGATGTAAGTTTTTGATTCCAGACTCGAGATGATTGCTTTAATCCGTAAATAAAATTCTTCAGCAAGCATACCTGTGCGTTAGAAATGGAAGAATAACCTGGTGGAGGCTGCATATAAATCTCTTCTTCTAAGTTCCCGTGAAAGAACGCATTGTTGATGTCTAGTTGCAAGACATTCCATCCACGAGAGATTGCCACAGCAAGTAATATACGAACAGTGGTATGTTTTGCCACGAGAGAGAAGCTTTCAAAATAATGTAACCCCTCAATGTGATTATATCCTTTGGCCACAAGCTGCGCTTTGTAGCGGAGAATAGATCCATCCGAACTTTGCTTTAATCTGTATATGCATTTGCAGCCTACTAGCTTCTTGTCAGGTGGCAAACTAGTAATGATCTAGGTACCATTCCTTTCAAGGGCTCGTAACTCATCATTCATTGCTACAACCCATTCTGGGTTTTTAGATGCTTGAGCATAAGAGCGTGGTTCATGGGAAGGAGCTATGTTTTGGAGTTAGGTGGCTGCTAGTGTGAGTGAAGTTGATGGATCATGGGAGGTCATTTCATAGTCTTTCTGCCAGATTGGTGCTTGTCGCACACGAGAACTTCTTCGCAGATGAAGAGTTTCAACAGCTGTAGGCACATGTTTGGGAGAATTAGGGATTGACGCAGATGAAGAAAGTATCTGGTGAATTTGTATCAGGAATTGATGCAGGTTGGGAAGTGACTGGAAATGTTGGATCAGGTGACTTGTGATGGTTAAAGGCAGCTTGATTAAAGGAATGTGAGTTAGCTAGAACTGGGATAAGCATTGCAGGAGCAGAATTTGCTGGATCAAGTATTTGGGAGATGGAGGATCCTTTCGATATGGAAAGGCATTTTCATAGAGTGAAACATCTCTAGAGATAACCACACGATAGCTATGCATGTCATAAACACGGTAAGCCTTGTTGGTCTCTGAATAACCAATGAAAACACCCTTGAAAGCACGTTCTTGGAACTTTTTCTTGTAAGGAGTTGTGTTGACATAAAAACATAGGCAACCAAATGTCGTTAACTACGTGAGATCAGCAGATTTCCCAAATAAAAGCTCACAGGGACTGTGCCAGTTTAAAACGGCAGTGGGAATGCGGTTAATCAAATAGACAGTTGTCAATATAACATCCCCCCAGAAAACAGAAGGCAAAGAGCTGTGGATCATCAGTGCTCGAGCCACTTCTAACAAATGTTGATATTTATGCTCGACTACTCCATTTCGCTGATGAGTATGAGGTGCACCTCGCTGATAATGCCAAGTGATAATAGCAGGCCAGAACAAGCATGGTTTACAAACTCGAGTCTGTTATCTGAGCGAAAGGTTTTGATATTGGCTTGGATCTGGTTTTTGACCGTGGCCAGGAAGTGTTTTAGTATCATATAAATATCACCTTCGCCTTTCAGTAGGTATACCCATGTTGCTTGGGTAAAATCATCCACTAGGGTGAGGAAATAAGTGGAGCCATTAAGCGATGGGGTCGAGTATGGTCCTCATACATCGCCATGGATGAGATCAAAGGGTGCAACTGTATGACATTCATGAATGGGGAAAGATAGCCTTGTTTGTTTAGATTTATAACAGGCTTCACATGGTGCAGAAACATGATGTTTATCAACAGCAAGAGAATTTTGATAACACTACGGCCAAGAGGTGGCCTAAACGAGTGTGCCATAACTGAGATTTAGAGTTGGCAGACAAAATATCATAGTTACAGGCTACTTGAGTGTTTTTAGTTGAATTACATTTAAAGGTCACTTTATAAAAAGCTGGATTGTTAACAGAAGGTGCAGACAGTAAGTTGGAAGGCATTTTGACTGTGGCAGAAGGGTCTAGGATGTAAAGCCCTCTAAACTCTCGTCCTAATGCAAGGATTTTCTTAGAAACCAGGTCCTGCATAAGACAAAATTTGGGGTAGAAAGTAAGGAAACTGTGAGAAGACTGGCTGAGCTTGGAGACCGAAAGTAAATTGAAATGGAAACTAGGAATGTGAAAAATAGAATGAAGGGTTATATTGGCTGTGATTGAACACTCTCCAATGTTCTTGACACGAGCAAATTTACCGTCAGCTTGTCTCACTACCACAGAGTACTTTACAGCAAACCACTTCTTCAAGAGAGTAAGATCATGACACATATGAGATGTTGCACTTGTGTCTATAATTCGGACATGCGCAGTAAGTAATGGGGCAACAGTAAGTGCATGTGTAAAAACCTCACCAGTAAATTCATGGTCATCCAGTTTGGAAGCAGTTGTCTTCCAAGTGTTCAAGTTCTGCAATGTCTCATTCAGCTTCCTGATCTCTTGAAGCACAAATTCTGACATCCCTGGAGCATCAAAAGCATGTTGCTCAAGGTCGAGTGGTGTGGATTCATATGCAGCAACATTCGCAAATTGTGCTTGTCCACACCTCCTTTGCACACTCCTACATTTCATAATGGAATGACCTTGCACTTTGCAGTGTGTGCAGGTTTTCAATCGGTAACAGTCAGTGACAGTGTGTCCGGGGTACCCACAGTTGTCACACCTTACTTCTGCTCTGTATCTTTGAGTCATAAATCTTCCCCTTCCACCTGATGGCACCTTAGTCCACTTCTGTGAACAAACTGGACAGGGTGAGTTCTGGATGACATGCTGTTTTGGTTTATAACTGTCAATGATTTTTGATAAAAGTGCACCATGATCCATAGTCTTAACATTTAAAATTGATTGCTCACTTTTCTTCTCAATAGTCAGCATTGTTGCATATGCCTTGTTTAAGCTTGGCAGAGGCTCCGTAGATAAGATCTGGCTCGTGATCGGTTCATATTCTGGATGTAGGCTAAATACACATTTCATCAGCTTCTCTTCTTCATTATTCCCACACGCACACTGTCTTCCACACACAAAAGTTGCCAGAGGTCGCATATAACTTAATTCATCCCATGGGCCTTTCAATTTATTGAAGTAAACTTTAATAGAGTCATCTCCTTCCTTCAAGGCATTGATGCCATTTCTGATTTTGTACACCATAGGCCCATTAAATTCCCCTAAGCGCTCTCGTAGCTCTCTCCACAGATCTTCGGCCGAATTGGTAGTGTACCGAAACCCCTGCAGCACTTCCTTATCAATAAAATTGTATATCCAAGAGGCTACCATAAGGTCTGCCGATTTCCAATTTTCGTATTCCTCCATCATGAGGGTCAAAGTTCTCATCGATTAACGATAGCTTGCTGCTATCTACTGTTCGAGAGTTCGGCCGTTTCGACTTTACCCTGGGCAGTCTGGCTAGGTGCCCAGGGGCAGTAGGGCTGTCGCCCTAGGGTCCTGGGGGGCCACACTGGCCGCCTTGGCAGCCGCTCAGGGTGCTAGGAGACCGTCATTTTGAACACTTATACTAAGGCAAATTTTTTTAAAATGAATTGTGTTGATTTTTTATAAACTTATAATATTGTATCTTGATGCATCTTGATATATTTTGGACAATTATTTTTGATTTGTGATAGACAAATTATTCATACTCAGCTTATCCCCGCGGTGACCAACACCAGATTCGCTAAAAAATGACTCAAATTATATCAATGTTAAATTTGCATCATCGATAATAAATTTATAGTACATGAACACGGGGTAAATAACTTCGGATTTACGTATTTTTGATGTCATATGACTCATTTGATAGTATTTGGTTAATTATGTGTGTACGCATTCACGTATAATGGTATTTTTTATTTTTAATCTTTTAAATTTATTTATTTTATTAATATATGCAAATAAAATAAAATGAATTTCCGGCGGATGTGTACCGCCTAGACGGTTGCTTTGACCGCCCAAACCGTCTAGGAGGACCCTAGACCGTCCATCATACAGGGAACGCCCATCACTTTCTCGAACCTTGCTGCTACCTGAGCAACTTCTTGTGTAACTCAGACATGATGTCTACAACTAGATTAATGTCTTTTCAGCTATTAATAATAATGCCAAACTTCGGATTAAAGAATGATCTCATTGGACAAAATGCTTTTAGGTGTTGTTTCTATTAGATTGTATGAACTCGGCCGGATGAGATAGAGAGAAAGAGAGTGTGAGCTCGGGCTTGTTTTTTTTAATGTATATATATGGACCATCATATAAATTTGATGCAGACTAGTCTCATAAAGCCCCCAATATGATTGATGATATCTTCGCAATTTCTCGTATTAAAACCTTGAGTGCTTAATTGGCTAAATGTACAATTGGATTCTCATAAGGCACAAGGAATTCTTCAAATAATAATAATAATAATAATAATAATTCAAACTCTATATGGGCAGTGATCGGCCGGAAAATTCAGGAAGGGCTCAACAACTGCATTTCAATAACACAGAGAATCAAAATGAGATAAGAGAGTGTTTTTTTATAAGTAATATCGTTGAGGAAATTTGAACCTGTGACTTGTGAGTGTAATTGTCACTTTATAACCACTAGGTCAACCCTTCTTTAACGAGATAAGAGAGAGTTAATTGCTCGGAATTGAATACATGTGCATATGTGTAAATCAAAATGAGATAAGAGAGAGTTAGTTGCTCGGGATTGAGTGCATATGCGTAAGTATGGATCAGTATATAATTGATTGTAGTTTGATAATTTCTTATATATTAATTTAATTTTTTGTAAGCGCTATGAGACATTATTCTGACTGCAAGTCAAAATCAAGTATTGTACTTACACATGCCAAAACGAATGAGATCAGTCTACAGAACAAATTCTTTTTTTACAGGCCAAAAATTAATGGGGAGAGAAAATGACAAGTCATACAAAAAAATTGAAGAAGGATTGAATTTGTGTCAATTTCTTAAATGCATGAACATGGATTATTCTTTTGCTGTTTTCTTTATGATTGAAACGACAAACTTGTACTACAATATTATGATGAGCAAATAGTATTTCATTTTAAATGTTACCTCGAATTATTTTCATGCTTATCTAAAAAAAAGAAATATCTTGATGTTTCAAATTATATTGGATCAAACTATTGCCTAATTTTTTTTGGTAACAAGAACTGTATCCAATAGGTAAACCTAATTTAATAACATAATGTGAGCGGTTCCTGTGCTTAGTTCTTGCGTGCTCAGTCCGTACTCAACTTTTCGTAGAACCATTCGTTTTCGAAATTGGTCGCATCATTGGAAAGCTCATACATTGTAGATGAAAAACCCCATGCTTTGGTTCGGTTTCCGGCGACGAAGTCGCCGGAAATTTCTAAAACCCTATTTAGGACTACTTAACCTAAGGAGAATTATAACCCTCCGTTAAACAGTGATTGCGTCGTCGGAATATCACCAAAACTTGAACATATGCAATTCAACGTATAAGCTTTCCAATAGTGCGACCAATTTCGAAAACGAATGGTGCTACGAAAAGTTGAGTAAGGACTGAACATGCAAGGACTGAGCACAGGATCTGTTCTGATAACATAATAGTCTACAAATAATGATAGGGGGTAAACAAGCTGCTGTGTCAACTATTGCCTAATTTTCACTGTTGTGTCGAACTTACACAGTGGAAGCAAAGCACTTGGGATCTTATACTTTAATCGTCGCGTCTTTAAAACTTGTGGAGTTAATCCTCATGTCATTAAAACTTGTGGTGAATGTGAGTTTTGTGCTCAGATTCTATGTATTTCCGCATTTGGCTTCTTCTTCCCTTGTCTGATCTACATCTACTATCCCAATTGGGAAATCTGCCTCCACCGCCATGATTTGATGTTTAGGCGAATCTACAGGTAAGTGGTAATTGCTAGGGAGGGAGGAGGAAGAATCTCCAGCTCGAGCATTATTTTAGGATGGATCCATTTGCATTTATGATTGTGGTCAAAAGGTAAAGACACATAATTTATAGTTATCACGAAAATAACCATGTGTGTATGGAAGAATGAGCACTGAATGGGGACCATAGCGTAATTTGTATAATAATGTGCAATTATCGATAAACAACTCTTGAGCCATGACATTGATAAAAGTTTCTAAATATGGGATAATTAGGGTAAATATTATAAATAAGGTAAAAGATAATCATAAATTTTTACTTTATATAGAGGATTTTGAAAATAAAGGAATTGAGGGAATGCGGGGATCATGGATCAACCCTATATATGTAGCCTCTGCCACAACTCGAAAATAAGAAGAAAAGAAGGATCAAAATCTTCCAGTAGAGTAAGGATTTCCTGAATCGCGTAAAATTACTTGTTCTATTCATACATTCATACAATCATTCATTAAAACATGGTATCAGAGTAGTGTTTTCGATTCTGAAAACTGCATCCTCATCTACCCAAATCAAGGCAGTACGGTGTGTCATGACGAAGGAACTGACACCAGCCGAATCCAGCCTTATGGCTAAGTAATTCAGAAAGTGGTTGCAAACTCAAGAAGGCTCATCATCCTTCAGGGAGTCAGAGAGTTCAATCCACCACAGTGCCGTGTTGGATATCAAACTAGACGATCACAACTATATACTATGGTCTCTTCTCATGGAGTGGCTATTAGTGGCCGGGGGCGACTTGAATTTATCACCGGTCAAGTCAAAGCTCTGTTAGAAACCGATGAAGGCTACTCAACATGAAAAACAAAAGACTCACAGGTGTTTGAATGGATTACATGATCCATTGATAGGAAATTGGTGTAGAAATATGCATATTTTTTCGACAGCGTACGAGTTGTGGAGAATTTTGAAAAATACTTTCACTACAGGGGAAGATAGTCTACAAATATTTGACCTTATCGCTAAGGCAGATCGATTGGAGTAGGGACAGAATTCTATTGAGGATTATTATGGCCAGTGCATTTCTCTATTGCTAGAGATTGATCGTCGCCGCCCGAACCCTATCGAGGCAATCAACGACATTGAGAAATACAACAAAATTCAGGATGAACATCGACTGTTTACTTTTCTCGCAGGATTACACCCGGAGTTCAACAGCATTGTTCGCAATATCCTGTAACAGGATCCAACCCCCTCAGTCGAGGCAGCATATGCCAATACTCGACAAGAAGTCACCCGCAATCAGATTATTCTTGCAGCGACCTCCGACGTATCAAGCCCATCACAAGGCATCGGCGCGGGACTCACAGTGAGGAACAATTTTTCACAAAATCAGAAGCAAAATCAAACATGAATGATTCACGATGGTCAGATAGCTGATTCTCAGCTAATTCATCATCCCGCAAGACACCTCGATGCGAATATTGCAAAATTCTAGGGCACACAGAATCAATATGCTACAAGAAACATGGTTACCCATGAGGACAAAAACCCATCCGCCGTGAGAGTCGAGCAGCCATGGTAGATGGTGGTCTACCAGACACAAAGGACGGCGACCTCGCCATTACAAATCTCGCATCAAGCGATGAAATCTTGAGTTAAATAGATACAGGTTGTGTGAAGAATGACCCGAAGTCTGCAAGTCCATATACAAATAGCAGTTTTGTGAAAGTCCCTTTCTGCCCTGCAGGAATTTCAGGTGCATGATTTTTCAGCCAGGGGTGTTTCGGGAAATTGCCATCTGATGAGATTGGATCAATTAAGTGTAAAATTGAGCCAAATCTAGAATTGGGCTAGTCCTGTGGTGGTGGCAAGAAAGTGAGTAGTAAGTCTGGGCCGATGGTTCAAATCGGGCTTCGACAGTGGACCCTTTCGTCACTGTTGGGCTGAGTTATGCAGTAGGGGCGTCAATTAAATCCAATGGGCCGGAAGATAAACAATCTTGTATTTTCGATTGTGGTGCTACTGACACTATTACATATGATTTATCGAATATTACTCGCATGCACGAATCTAAGAAAAAGGTGGTTCAGACGGCGAACGATGAATTTGCCCCTGTCAAGGGAGCAGAAGTTATCAAAATTTCTCTGTCGATGACATTGTCAAATTGTTTATATGTCCCCTCATTATCGTATAAATTATTATCTATCAGTCATGTCTCGAGGGAACTCAACTACGTTGTGATGATGTATCCTACTTTCTGTGTCTTACAGGATATTCGTTCGAGGAAGATAATTGGGCATGACACTGAAAGGGGTGGTTTGTACTGTGTCGACGAAGTGGACTCAACGGGAAGGACACACCTAGCTCACGGGTCTATCAACTCCAAAAGTTGGTTGTGGCACCGACGACTTGGTCATCCATCCCATGCATACTTTTGCCAGGTATTTACTCAGATTTCCAATATCCTTTTCATTGCGAAACTTGTGCTCTTGCAAAGAGTCATAGACATTCTTATGTTTCTTCAAACACTCACGTTCCACATATTTTTTATTAATACATTCCGATGTCTGGGGCCTAGCTCCATGTGTTGGGGGGCAGAGTTATAGGTACTTTGTCTTATTTATTGATGATTTTTCGCTCATGACATGGATTTGTTTTCTCAAAAATAAATCTGACGTATTTGACAAATTTTGTCTCTTTCATTGTATGATACATACTCAGTTTGGAAAGAAAATTCAAATTCTTCGTTCTGACGACGGGGGGAATTTGTGAATCAGCAAATGAAAGTGTTTTGCTCTGAAAATGGGATGTTGCAGCAAACTTCGAGTTCTTATACTCCTCAACAAAATGGTATAGCAGAACGGAAAAATAGGTTTCTACTTGAGATTACACGGGCTCTCATGCTTGAATCTCAGGTTTCGTCGTCTTTTTGGCCTGAAGCCGTATCCACATCTGTATTTCTTGCCAACCGGCTTCCTACTCAGGTATTGAACTTTATTACTCTCATTCAGACTTTATCAGAACAATCTGAGGTCCCCCACCCATGTCATTGTCTCCTCGTGTATTTGAGTGCTCTGTTTATGTGCATATCTCAAAGGGAAATCAGTCTAAACTTGACCTTTGTGCTGAGAAGTGTGTATTTGTTGGCTATGGGACATCCCAAAAAGGGTATCGATGCTATAACCCTGATACACGTTGCTTTTATGTCACCATGGATTTCAACTTTGTGGATACAGAATACTACTATGCTTCAATCCAATCAAGGGTTCAGGGGGAGAATAACAGTGATAGTGACCCACTTGATTGGCTTCTTACATCTTCCAGCTCATCGCCACACTCCACCACTGCACCTCACGTGTCGTCGCCTCATGAACCCCTTCCTCCACTCCTGTCCTCACTACCTCAAGTGCCTCAAGCACAAGAGCCACCCGAGCCGACTCCTGAGCTAAAAGGACTGCTTGTTCAAGTCCGCAATGATGACATAGTACCACCAGACCTTGAAGAGCTGCCTCAAGTGTCTTCTTCGTCGGAGATTCCGGTAAGTACACTATCTCCTGAGTCTTCAATACTTCCTATGGATATTGTGCATACTGACCTTGATACAAGATCTGTGAGCCCGGTGACTCCTCGGTATGTTTTACCTGCTCGAGTTAATAGGGGCATTGCACGACAGACTGGCCGAGAATGGAACCAAGTGGGTTGATGGAGGTTGATTCATGGGATGAGGTAACCTATTTCTTCACTGATTTTCCGAGAAAGTGGCTGAAAGCTGAGATGGCATAGGTTTTTGGTAAGTATGGGAAGGTATGTGATATTGTGGTCCCAAAGAAAGTATCGAATGAAGGCCTAAAATTTGGTTTTGTAAAATTTGGGAATGTGGAGGACATTAAGAAACTGGAAAGAGAGCTGAATGAGTTGTGGACTGGAATCCATAAACTGAAAGTTAATATTACTAGATTCTTGAAGGGAGCAAGGGTGAAAAGTTCTGGACAGGGTATTAACGAAGACGAAAAGGGTAAGAAGATTGTGGGGCATGGAGGTACTAAACCAATATACAAGCGGGTGACCACAAATCTTGGATATAAGCAGGAGTTATCTAATGAGACTGGAGAAACTAGTTGAAGTAAAAACGTAGCAGGTTCTGAGATAATTCTGAAAACAGTAGGGGCTGATGCGGAATGGTTTGAAATATACAAGTGTAGCCTGTTTGAATGACTCGAATGGGGGAGATGAATTTTAGAGTGAGCTTTGAAAAGGTGGATACAAGAAACTGAAAGTATGCTATTTAGGAGATGGATATGTACTGATCAAGGACTTTGATGGCAAGGAGATAGAAATATTGATGAGTCTGGAATGGATAAGGAACGGGCATCAAAATGGGTAAGAAAGTGGACCAGTGGGCTAGAACACGTAGGGGACCAGGAACAACATGTATGGGTTAAAGTTTTCGGACTACCGTTGAATGCATGGACACAGGGTTTGTTTGAAGTCATTGGTAACAAAATGGGTAAGCTAATTAAAGTGCATGGTGTAACGGTGAATAGAGAGTACTTAGAAGCAGCACAACTGCTCATAAGTAAGAAAAGGGAGCCGACACTGAATGAAAAAATGAGGGCTATTATTGATGGGAGAGAACATGCTTTGTGGATAACAGAGATGACCTGTCTGAGGTTTATACGTGAGGAATGGAAGAATGAGGTGGTTTATGAGACATGTATTGAGGATACAGAAGAGGAGGATGACGTGGGGGAAGATACATCCGAGGAAGAAGGAGAATGGATGAGGGATAAGGTGGAGAATGGAGATAATTCGAGGGGGGAGTGGAAACAAGGGGACCTAAAGGATAAGGAAAGAAGTTGTGAGGGACAAGGAAAACTTTGGCAAAACCTCCTGCTATTAGAGGATGATTGGGACCAGAATAGTGAGGCCCACATGGAAGAGACTCAAGTGGAAGAGAAAGTAGATGATGATACTGTAGATATATGTGGGTGGGATGACCAGATATGGATGTGGGAATTCGCTGAGGGTATAATTGAACAGGTCCGAACCGCTCACAGATGGATCAACAAGGTAATAAGGAAGATAGGCGAAGTGTGGAAAGAAATATTATGGTTGGGATGGGGGAACAAGAACTGAGTGGGGAGGATGGAAAGTACAATAGTGAGCCAGACATGAAGGAGGACAATTATGATATGCAAGACATAGTGGAAAAGAATAGTGAACGTCGAATGAGTAGAAAACGAAAAGGTAGAAAGAAAACAGAACAGATGCGGAAAAATGACAAATTAAGCGAAAAGTGCATAGGTCTGAAAAAAAAGGTAGAAAGAAAGAGTAGATGGTTGTTCATGGAAGAGAGAAGAGCCTCGACATATCAAACTCACTGAATGATAGCAACATAGAGGCTTCGAACAATAGACACTTAAGGGAGGAGGCTGAGGAGATCTTGAGTGTTGGTAAACAACTTGGAATGGTACTGATAGGGGAGGGGGAACTGGAGTTGCAAATGGTACAAGGGATGGAGATTAAAGATATCACAGAAAATACAACACAGCAGAAGGTGGTCAAGAGAAAAGATGTGGAAAGTGTAACTAATGAGGACAATGATGTTTAATGCCCGAGGCCTCGGTGAGGCTTAGAAGAGAAGAGTACTGAGAAAGTTGCTGAGGGAATGGAGAGTTGACTTTGTGAGAATACATGAGACTAAAAAAGAGGTAATAAGCAGAGAGTTTTGTCCATCAGTATGGTAGACAGAAAATATGGGGTGGGTGTATAAAGGTTCAGAAGGGGCAGCAGGGGGGTTACCCTGTATATGGAGGCTGGATAAATTCAAGTCTGAGGAGTTCTAGGATGTGTATGGGGTATCAAGAGTCAAGGGAGTCTTGTTAGTTGATGATAAAGTTATGAATATGGTCAATGTGTATGGAAGTGGAGAGGTTGAAGGAAAAAAGAAACAGTGCGATGGAATCTCTGAGAGAATGGAGGGTAAGGAGAAGGAAAAATGATGTATATTCGGGGACTTTAATGCTGTGCTTAAAAGGGATGAAAGAAAATGTCTATCTAGAAGTTGTGCTACGGAGATTAGGGATTTCAATCAGTTTGTACAGGACAATAAATTGGTAGATTTACTTATGTCAAAGAGAAGGTATACATGGTACCGTCCTGCATTAGGTTCGATGAGTAGGCTTGACCGGTTCCTATTGAATGAGGAAATGTGTATGGGACAGTGTCAATGTATTCAGGAAGGGCTACCAAGACAAGACTCAGATCATTGTCTTGTGATGCTTATGGACAGGAATGTGAACTGGGGGCCTAAACCCATGAGGATACTCAATAGTTGGCTGGAGGATAAAGAATTTGTGGAGCTCGTAGAAGGGACATGGAGGGAGGAGAATGTGGAAGTCTTTGAGGGGTATGTGGTTAAATAGAAACTAAAGAAAGTAATGCAAAAAGTGAGGATATGGAATCAACAGAAAAACGGGAACAGAGAGGAAAGGATTATCAGGTTGAGAAAGGAACTAGAGGGCCTTGAGAAGAAAGCAGAAACAAGTGGAATAAAAAGAATGAAGAAAGAGAGGGAGAGCAGCTGGTTCCAAAAATCTTGAATGAAGTAGCTTTAGCAGGGTGATGCGAACTCATATTATTTCCACAGCTATGTCAAAAGAAATAGGATGAGAGATTGCATGCAAGGGGTTAAAAAGGGAGAAGTATGGATAGATGATCTGGAGCTTGTTAAGGAAGAGTTCAGATATTGCTATGAAGAGAGATTCAGAGAGCCTATGCCATATAGACCGAAACCGGAGTGTAATAACATCAAAAAACTAAGTATTGAGGACGGGCAAGAGCTGATTAAGAAATTTTCAGAAAATGAAATTATGGAAGCTATTCAGGCGTGTGGAGGGGAAAAGAGCCCGGGTCCAGATAGAGTAAACTTTCATTTCATCAAAAAATTTCTCCCAGCAATGAAAGCAGATATCCTAGGAATGATTGTGGAATTTCATGATAATGGCAGGATTGTGAGAGGGGGAATGCAACCCATATAACTTTGATTGCAAAGAAAGGATCACCCCAACAAGTATGTTACTATCGCCCGATTACCTTGATAGGTAGCATGCAAAAGATATTGACCAAAGTACTTGCTAGGAAAATCAGTGGGGTTCTGAAAGGTGTCATTACCGAAACTCAGTTTGCATTTATTGAAGTAAGACAAATACTTGATGGAGTGTTATGTGCAAATGAGATAGTGAAAGAGGCGGTGAACAACAGGACAGCTATTGTGGTGTTGAAATTGGATTTCGAAAAGGCATATGACTCAGTCAGCTGGACCATCTTAGAAAACATGATGGAAAATTTGGGATTCCCCTGGAAGTGGAGGAGATGGGTAGCTGAATGCTTGAAATTTGCTTCGAATTCTATACTGGTTAATGGCAGTCCATATAGAGAGTTCATACCTGAGAGAGGATTGCGACAAGGGGATCCGTTATCACCATTTCTATTCTTGATCATAACAGAACGACTAAACTATATGTTGAAAAGAGTTGTGAGTTTGGGAATGATTGACCCTGTAGAGGTGGGCAGGAATAAGGTTCGGATTTCACATCTTCAGTATGCAAACGACACGATTCTCTTTGGACAGTGCACATGGAAAACTATTAAAGGCATCAAGACTGTGTTAAGATGCTTTGAATTGATGTCTGGATTAAGGATCAATTTCCAAAAGAGTAACCTATTGGGTTTGAATGTGAAAAGTGAAAGGTTAAGTGAAATGGCCCAGTACTTGAATTGTAAAATGGCTGCTCTACCATTTACATATCGGGGGTTGCTGATTGGAGCTAAAGAAAATAGAATGGAGGCATGAAAACCGGTGATAAAAAAATTCGAAAATGCATTAGGAGGATGGCAAAATGTTAATCTCTCGGTTGCTTGTCGTGTAGTACTCATCAACTCAGTGTTATCCTCGCTGCGCACATGCTACTTCTCGATGTTCATAGCCCCCAAACGAGTCCTCAACAAATTACAATCCGTTAGGGGAACATTTTTTGGGGGAGGGAGAGACGAAAAGAAAAGAGTGACTTGGGTAGCATGACAAAAAGTGTGTCAGCCGGTAGACAGGGGATGATTAGGTATAAAAAATCTGGAGGTGATAAACAAATCCTTATTCGGCAAATGGGCTGGAAGACTCTTGAATGCAAAGGAAGAGGTGTGGAAGAGAGTGCTGATATCTAAATATGGGAGGGGTGATGTATTAAAAGTTGGGGGATGTAAGGTTGTGTTACAAGTGAGGGAAGAGGGTGAGCAAGGTACTTGCTATAGGAAGATGGGCAGAAATTCAAAAGAAACAATAGGAGAAATGTAAACAAAATAGCTACAGAGGATTGGTTCGTGGGAATGATGAGACTGAGGGTGGGAAATGGGGAGAAGGTGAGCTTTTGGGATGACTGCTGGGTGGGGGAGTCACCGTTAATGTGATTTTGAGAGACTTACGATGTAGATAAGATGAAAGAAAAAACGGTTTCTAAACACTGGCAATGGGTAAATGGAAGCTGGATGTGGAGGTGGGAGTGGAGGAGAGAACTTGATGAATGGAAAAAGGAGGAACTAGATGAACGGGAGGATCTTCTATCTCATGTTGTTTTGCAGGTGAATAATCAAGACATTTGGAGATGCACTAAAAGTACATCCGGCGCATATGAAGCAAGCACGACAGCAAGAATACTGCAAGACCAGATGCCATGGTACTCGGACCTGGATGAAATGGAAAGTATGAAGAATATTTGGAGCAGGTTTGCACCTAAGAAGGTTTCTATTTTCTGCTGGAGGTTATTGCAAAATTGCTTGCCTACTTTATTAAACCTACAGGCTACAACGCTGTGGGATAGTACATGAATCTGTGAATATAGATTGCTTAATCTGCAAATTGGAAGTAGAGAATGAAATGCATATTTTTGAGTTGTGTATCTTTGGTAAAGAAATATGGAGGCAGATATAGGAGTGGCTGCAGATTGACGAAGTCTGTGCGATGAACATGTCGACATATTTACAAAAGAGGCCATCAGGTATAACTGTACAGATGTGGATGATATTCTGGATGGTGACTAGCTGGGTAATTTGGACTGCACGCAACAAGAAGCATTTCTGTAACATTGAGATCACAGTCGCAATGGTAGTGAGCAGAGTCCAAATATATACATGGTAATGACTGAGTGCGGCATCCAAGACCAACTCATTTTCGTATGGAAATAAGAGATTGGCTTAGATTACCCCTATCCTGCTTCTCGGGACATGTAATTTTTCGTCTGGGAAAGATAAGGGGTTGTACATTTGTAAAAACGATTCTATTTTTTTACATTAATACAATGTGCTTAACCAAAAAAAAGAAAAAGTTTACTCCTGAACATGATACGAAGACTCAAAGGTATCCTATTGCTGATCTCGTCAGGGGAGTATGTCTGATTCAGCCCGAGCTTTTTCCGATGTGGTATATAGTGAGGATATTCCTCATAGTGTGACTGAGGTCATGGAGAGTCCTAATTAGAGAGGTGCTATGGAGGTGGAGATGAATGTCCTACGAAAGAATGAGACTTGGGAAAGGTGTGGGTTACCTTTCAGGAAGAAATTTGTTGGATGTCGATGGGTATATACCATTAAGAGAAAAGTTGATGGCACTATTGAGCGGTTTAAGGCAAGACTAGTTGCTAAGGGATACACTCAGGCCTATGGAGTGGACTATTCAGAGATCTTTTCTCCGGTAGCCAAACTGGGTACACTACGAGTTCTATTCTCGGTGGCAGCGAACCTGGACTGGCATCTTCATCAGTTCCATGTGAAGAATGCTTTTTTACATGACGGTTTGAGCGAAGAAATGTACATAGAGGGACCGCCTGGTTATTCTAGTGACTTTTGTCCCCAGGAAGTCTGTCGTCTGGAGAAGGCACTATATGGCCTTAAGTAGTCTCCCCGAGCACGGTATGGGAGATTTACTCTTGTTATGAAAAAGTATGGGTACACCCAAAGTAATTCTAATCACACTCTATTCCTGAAGCATCGCGATCAAGGCATCACCTACCTTATTATTGATGTAGATGACATGGTTATTATCGGAGATGACATTGAGAAAATTAGGAAGCTGAGGAAGCATCTATTTTAGGAATTTGAGATGAAAGATTTAAGAATGTTTAAATATTTTCTAGGTATTGAAGTAATGAGATCGAATTCTGACATCTATATCCCGCAGAGGAAATATGTTCTTGACTTACTTGCTGAGACAGGTTTACTTGAGTGCAAACCTGCAGAGACACATATGATGATGAATCATGGCCTAAAGATGATAAAATGGGCCGAATTAGCCGATAGAGGGAGATACCAACACCTGGTTGGTAAACTCATTTATCTGGCACATACACTACCAGACATTGCCTATGCAGTTGGAGTTGTGAGCCAGTTTATGCATAATCCACAGAGAGATCACATGGAGGCAGCTTTGAGAATCTTGCGATACCTGAAGGGATCTCGTGATACTGGGGTCTTGTACGGGTGAAATGACATCTTAGAATCAAAGCTTATACTGATGCTGATTGGGCTGGTAGTCCAGTGGATCGACAATCTACATCTAGTTAGTTTACCTTTGTGGGAGGTAACCTCGTTACTTGGAGGAACACGGAACAGAGAGTAGTGGCGAGGTCTAGTACTGAGGCCGAATTCAGGGGTATTGCTAGAGGAGTAACTGAAGTATTATGACTTATAAAGTTGATGACTGAGCTTGGTTATTCACCCATGGAAGAATGCCCGTTAATGTGTGACAACAAAGATGTCATACACATCTCCGAGAATCCCGTTCAACATGATAGAACAAAACATGTAGAGATTGATCGACACTTTATTAAGGAGAAGCTGGATGACAAGATTGTAACTTTTCCTTTTGTGCGTTCGGAGGATCAACTGGCTGACATTCTCATCAAGGCCGTCAATGGATGTGTATTTCATGCATGCTTGTCCAAGTTAGGTTTCAGATATCTATCACCTAACTTGAGGAGGAGTGTTAGAAGTATATAGGGTAAATATTGTAAATAAGGTAAAAGATAATCATAAATCTTTACCTTATATAGAGGATCCCAAAAATCAAGGGATTGAGGGAATGTGGGGATCATGGATCAACCCTATATATGTACCCTCTGCCACAACTCGAAAATAAGAAAAGAAGAAGGATCAAAATCCTATCGTAGAGTAGGGATTTCCCGAACCACATAAAATCGCTTGTTCTATTCATACATTCATACAATAATTCATCAAAACAGTTCACTTTACCTACCTTAAAATTGATGATAAATATATGTGAATCATCACACTTCAAGGGGAGTTTCGGTCCATCTTTCACTCTCTTGGTCGAAACTTCATTTGAAGATAAGGTCATGAGATACTTCTATTGATTTGGTTCTGGTTGTGAGGGTAATCTCATATAATTTTTCGGCTCGGCTCACTCTCTTGACTAGAGTTCTTTTGCTTTCATGTTTTGAACCTTCGGCTAATTCCTCCATAATACTTGAAGCTTCAATGATTGTCTTGTTGAGCACAATCCTCTAGCAAAATCATTCATCATCCTTCTTATATAATAAAGAGTTAAATCATTGTTAGAAAAACCATGATAAGGATAAGTAGCAACCAAACGGTTAAATCTATCCTTATATTATTAGAGAGTCACATTATAGGCTTATTATTTTTTTAATCAAAATTTTGATTTTTATTGATAGCAAAATCGATTATACAAACTAGTCCCAAAAATGAGCATAGTTATGAAACGTACAATCACAAAAACGAATCACAATGTCAATGTTTCTTGAGGCGACCGCACCTGCGCTTCGGAGTGGCTTGCGGTGGAGGGGGCTGCACGTTGGGCTGTGTAACCACCTCTTCCTTGTCCTGGACATGGTTGGCACTGGTTTCATGGTGAGGAAGGGCCTGGGCAGCCTCCTCTTCTTCTACCTGATCCGCCCAACTCTTTCTTGGATTGCTCTCTGGGGTCTGCTGTTCAATAGCCAAGATCAGTTTCTTGGTTTCTGGGGTGGATTGTTGTGGAGGGGGGAGGCATCATCATTTTTGTTCTCTTCCATTTGTGCATTGTACGACATATATCATTCGTTACAGCATCCTAGGGAGATTTTTCTTTCCGGTATCCATTCAATTTGTGAAATGATTCAACTAGGCCATCGAACAATGCTATCCAAATGGCCCTTTGTAACTGCCTAATTGCTGGGCCATCATCATGATCCTGTTGCTCGTTCTGTGGTCTTTGAGATATTGCAGTGATGGTTGCTGGTTTTTTAGCAGTCAGTGGTTGTACATTAACTGGAGAAGCAACCTGTGGGAGTACTGCAATGACAGGAGGTGTTGCAGTTACGGAGATAGACTTCATGCACTTGACAATCGATGGCATCACGACTATTGCAGAAACTGGAGCTGCAGTAGTTAGAGGAGCAACTGTTGAAATCACCTCAAAAGCTATTGTAGATACAGGAGAGATTGGAGTGACTGTTGGAATGGCTGTAGCAGGATATGCTTCAGCTGGGGTTACTGTAGTTACTAGATAGTGTACTGCCCCTAATTCTTGTTCGGTAGCTGGTCTGGCAGGTTCTGGTTGTGGATTCCAATTGCTGGTTTTATGACAACAGCAGGAGAAGGTAGGATACATTATAGACTTATCAAGCATTGTTAATGTTTCTTTTCAGATTATTTTGTTTGGTGACAGGGAGAACTTCTCAAGATAACCTTACTTCAATTGGTTTGATGTAGTAATTTGAGACTGAGGAAAGTAGTAGAAAAGTTTCTTCGCGTCGTTTGTCAGGGAGTGCATCTGGCATGACCTCCTCATGACTCTCTAATGGTATAATAACCTGATTGTCCTGCTGAAACACGGAAGAATTGAAATCTTAGATCAAAACACTATGTATGGATGGTATGAACTGCCCAAATAAGAATTCTTGAACAACGAACAACCAGTTCATATATTCACGACCAAGAGAAACTCTCGCACAAAATTATTCTCACTTCTATTTTTTATAGGTAATGTCGTTGAGGGAATTTGAACCCGTGACATGTGAGTGCATTTGTCACTCAAATAACCACTAGGCCAGAGAGTTTTTCCAGTTTCTTGAGCTTTGCAGCTGTGAAATTTCTCATATGTGCCTTGTAGTGTGTCTCCAGACTGTCCTTATCATTTGTCTAGAGTCCAAACCAGTTCCCTATTTCTTGCCATGTTTCCTTAGCATGAACACATTTAATAAGTAGATGTTGCAGCGTTTCTTTTGCCTCACCACACCAGATGCATCTTTGGCTTGCTTCATCGATAGTTAAACCTCTAGAAGTTAGATTGTCAATGGTGGGCAGCCTGTTTCTCATGGCTCTCCACGCCATGTATTGTACTCTCACAGGAGCTAGGGAGCCCAACATTTCACTTGCATTTATCTCTGCTGATGAAGGGTGGTATCCTGCTGATTTCTTGTTCATAGAACAAGTATAAGTTGAGGTAACAGAATATATGCCAGTTGACATTTTTCTCCATTTCCATTAATCACCTCCTGGACTCGGCTTCATAGAATCCTGTAGTTGCTGTCTGAGTTGATCCAGTCTCTGTCTTTCCCAAGATCTCAAGGGGCATCCGAATAAAATATTCCATCATTGTTGCTCTCCCTCACTTATTTCCTGAAAAACATCAAACACAGAGCAATGTTTGTTAGTTGTTAGTTTGAATAAGTCCAGAAAACTTATGGCCAGGCTTCCTTTTCCAGTCCAGTCAGATTGCCAGAATCTTGCTGATCTTTCATCTTTCAGTTGTACTTTCATTATAGCTTTAAGCCACTCTGCATCTTTGGCCAGTGTCCAAATATCTTGCCACGTTCTAGAGACTCCATCTGGAAGAGTTATCAGTTCCACCTCCACCATAGTATCCTCTTCTTTCATGCAGCTATCTTGTTCTGTTTTCAGATGCCATATCCATTTTAGTAGGAGCACTTTGTTCATACTTTCAAGATCCTTTAGGCTGAGCCCACCCTCAGATTTGCTCATGCCACTTGTTCCCATATAATCCAGTGGATGGGCCTGGATTGTTCTGAGGTTTTCTGCCATAGGAATGAGTTTAGGATTTTTGTCATTCTCTTGCTCACAGTTTTTGGCGCATTGTATATCGACAGATAGTATATTGTCAAGCTAGTGAGAACTAATTTGATCAGTGTAGCTCGTCCTGCGAGAGATAACATTTTGTTTTCCCAGTTATTCAACTTCTTTTCCATAGAAGTGCAAACAGAATCCCACATTCTTCTTCTGTTCGGCTTGTCCCCAATTGGAAGCCCTAAGTAAATGATTGGTAGTGTTCCTTTTTTGTGTGAAAACAACTAACTGAAAGTCAAAAAAATATATTAGAATGAGAGAAACATTCATGTGATGACCACTTAATTAAGGAGATGATCTTAAGTTACTTTTTTTGTGTGGGGGTGGAGTGGG
>JAOYMZ010089676.1:0-10889 GCA_025802335.1 Pinguicula primuliflora
ATCCAAGAACTTATGATCTCATCCATGCAGATAACGTCTTCAGCATGTATCAAGACAGGTGAATCTACTCTGCACTGCACTGACTTGTTTAGCTACTAATTTGTAATTACCATGGTTCTTTAACATGCATCATTCGTTCTTGAATTGAAGGTGTGACATCTCTTACATTCTACTGGAGATGGATAGAATCCTGCGTCCAGAAGGAACAGTCATTTTCAGGGACACAGTTGAAGTACTGGTGAAGGTTAAAAGCATAACCGATGGCATGAGGTGGGAAAGTAGAATAGTCGATCACGAGACCGGTCCATTTAACCCTGAGAAGATTCTTCTCGCCACAAAAACATACTGGACGTCAGAATCAAAATCAGAGCAGCAGTAGTCCCTAACCGGTATAATTAACGCATATATGATGTTGTAGGAGGATATAACTGTCTTCAAGAGCTCAAGCATTGCCCGTGAGTTGTTGAATTACAGGAGAAATGTGCAGATATATTATCCATCCGTCTGAAGTTGTCTGTGTGTTGGTGCAGTTAAGACATTCTTCAGTGCTTCTTGCATGTTGGGCAATAATCGATGGGGGAGGAACTCCTCTCCTTTTTTCAGCATTGAGGTCTTGTAGCCTCACCTCTCTCTATTCTTCATCCTTCTTTTCTCATTAATCTGGAATGTTGATTGAAGAACCTTTCCCTTTTTTGTTCTGTCAATGTAGTTTTGATCAAGTGGAGATGTACATGAATCAGTGTAGATAGAATGCTATGGATGTGATTTTCTTTGGTAGAATCGGGGGCGGGCCCCCAATCGGACACCCCCTTTTTTGGTATTTTTTTTAAAGAATACTTTTTAGTTATAATCCATCGACATTGGTGAACAAATTATCATTTTAAGGACACTCCAATTTATATGTAAAGTCAAGTTATATCTTTTCGTTAGTAGTATCATTTGTGTTGGAGCGTTAGTGCTGTTATTATTTTGATGGTATTATTGTCTATAATGATAGTGGTATTAACTCGTAGGGAATATAGACGCGAGTATTAAATATAGTAACTTGAGATCATATCCTGTGATGAGAGGTCGGGGTAGGGTAGGGGTCCAAGATATAGGTTTGCGATTTGATACTTGGAATTTGGGGACTTTGACAGTGAAATATTTAGAATTGGTAGATATATTAAAGAAAAGAAGAGTTGATGTGGTATATCTTCAAGAGACAAAGTGGAAGTGAGAGAGAGCAAGAGAAGTGAATGAGTATAAACTATGGTACCCTGTATTGGTTAGTTGGCGAAATGGAGTTGTGATTATGGTGTCAGAGAAATTCAAGAAATGTGTAGTGGAAGTGGTAACGTGTAACGATAGACTTATGACGATTAAAATAACAGTTGGGTTAGAGGTGGTGAATATTGTATGCAGGGATATGCACCTCAAGTGGGGATAGGGGAGAGTGAGAAGCGAACCTTTTGGTACAAGTTAAATACTGTTGTGAGTAGTATTCCTATGGAACAAAAGGTTTTCCTCGGTTGTGATTTTAATACCCATGTGGGATAGGGATGGATGAGTATCAAGGTGCGCATGGTGGTTTTGGGTTTGGTTTGAGAAATGATAGCAGTTAGGAGTTGTTGGACTTTGCGGCAGTGCATGAATTGATGGTGACCAATACATATTTTAAGAATAAAGATGAGCATTTAATCACCTTCCGTAGTGGGAGACGAAGTACACAAATTGGCTTTTTCCTTTTGTGCCAAAGGGATAGGAGTTGTTGCACAAACAGTAAAATTTTGCCGAGAGAATTATTAACGTCACAACATCATCATTTGGTGATGGATGTTAATATACGAGGAAAAGTGAGGGAAAGGAGGCGAGGAGCTAGAGAAAGGATATTGTGGAAGAACCTTAAGGACGAGGCGGCTACCGCCTTCAGGGATAAGGTAGCTCCTACTTGTTTGGACATGATAATTGAGGATGCAGATCGTTTATAGGTTCTCATGGCTACGATCATCAGGGACACAACTAAAAAAGTCGTAGGGGTAACATCCGGCATAGCGAAACTTGGTAGGGAAGCGTGGTAGTGGAATGAAGAGGTGCAAACTAAAGTTAAAACCAAACAAGATTGATTTAGGCAACTTATGGTAGCAAATGAGAATGGGGAGAGGATGCAACAAAAATAGGCGTACCGTTAGGCAAGGATTAAAGCAAATAGGGCAGTGGCACAAGCTAAAAGTAAAGCCTATGAGGGTATATATACGAGATTGGATACTAAGAGGAGGCGCACGATATATACAGGCTTGCAAAGACACGAGCTCAGAAGAATAGGGATATTGATATTGTTAAATTTATCAAGAATGAGGAAGGAAGAATCCTTTTCTCGGAGGCGAATATATGAGAGAGATGAGAATAATACTTTAATAAATTGTTTAACGAGACACGTGAATATAGTAGCTGTATAGGGGATGGAGAGGTGCACCAACCCATAAATCAGTGCGTGGTTAGACAGATATCGATAGAGAAGGTGAATAGAGCTCTTAGTAATATGGGAGGTGCGAAAGCAGTCGGGACGGACAACATACCGATTGAAGTGTGGAAATATTTAAAAGATATAGTGTTAAGTGGCTAACGACTCTTTTTAACATTATCCAAACAACGGAAAAGATGCCAGAGGAGTGACGAAGTAGCGTAATAGTTCCACTCTATGAGAACAAATGGGATGTGCAACAATGTGACAATTATTGGGGTATTAAACTCCTAAATCACACAATGAAATTGTGTGAGAGAGTTATTGAACTTAGACTACGAGGAGAAGTGCAAATGAAGGAGAACCGATTTAATTATATATCAGAGAGGCCGACGATGGAAGCAATCCATCTCTTCGGACGATTAATGGGGAAATACTAGGCACGTAAACGGAATCTCAATATGATCTTTATAGACTTAGAGAAGACATATGACACTATACTACGATAGGTTATTTGGGAATGTTTAGAAACCAAAAAGATCTCATGGATGTATGTGAGGGCTATACAAGATCTTTATGAGGGTGCAAAGACTAGTGTGCGAATCCCAGTGGGAGAAACAAAGTATTTTTCAGTGGATATAGGATTGCATCATCAAGGGTCAGCACTGAGTCCATTTCTTTTCGCGATAATTATGGATGTACTTCTTCAGGATCTACAGGATGAAGTACCAAGGTGTATGTTATTTGCAGAAGATTTTGTCTTAGTGGCTGAGACGAAGGAGGAGGTCAATGCTAAGTTGGACCGTTGGAGAGAGACATTGGAGGCTAATGATCTCTGATTGAGTCGCTCTAAGACGTAGTATATGATATGTAATTTTGCCAATGAATTAGAGGAATGTAGAATGGAAGTTATGATTGCAAACCAAACCCTCCAACAGAAAGATAAATTCAAATATCTATGATCAATCATACAAAAGAATGGATGTGTGGAAGGCGACGTTATCCATCGCCTTAAGATCGGATGGATGAAATGGCGATCGGCTACTGGAGTGTTATGCGATAAAAAAATCTTACTCAAGTTAAAGAAAATTTTTTATAGAAAGGTTATAAAACCGACGATGCTGTATGAGTCAGAGTGCTGGGCTATGAGACTTTCACATGCACAAAAATTTGAAGTAGCGAAAAAGCAGATGCTAAGGTGGATGTGTGGTCGCACAAGATTAAACAAGATTCTAAATGGGTTCTTTAGAAACACACTAGATGTCACATCTATAAGTGTCAAACTGAAGGACAGAAGGTTACGATGGTTTGGATATGTACGCATAAGGAGTTTGGATGAGTCAGTCAGGAGAGTCAAAGAATTACAAATCGAAGGGAAATGAGGGTGGGGGAGACCTAAGAGTACATGAGAAGAGCATATTTGGTTAAATTTAGTAGGATTAAACCTCTCAGATGACATGACTTCTGATAGGATGAGTTGGAGACGTCATATTACGGTTAAAGATACATAAGACTATATAAAATAGCTATTTGCTTATTGACCTCTAGACTAATAGAAATAAGTGGGACATACTAGTGGATATGTTGTATCTAATTATATTTCATCTATTAAGAATAAAATGCAGCTATTTAGGTTATTCTTATTTGTGTAGGCATTTATTTATTTCAGTATGTATGTAGTGCATTGTTGGGGTAAGTAGTTATTTCAGTTATATTTGCTTCTTTTTTTATTATTATTTTTTGTATTCTATTATTATTATTATTTTTCGAGCTGAGGGTCTCCATGGAAACAATCTTTTCATCCTATTGAGGGGTGTGGGTATGATTGCGTACATCCTACCCTCCCCAGACTCTGCCTAATGGCCGGATTTACTGGGTATGTTTGGTTTGATTTGGTTATTAATATCTTATGAGTTCAAATCCTCTCCATGACATGAGTCTGTCACACATAACTTACATCTCTACTGTAGTTTGCAAGCTATTGAGGTATGGTGTTGAATTTACCTACATCGATAGGGTTCGTTACGTTATTAAAAAAATGTAAAGCGAGCAAGTCCGCTCTGCTACATGTGTTTGAAATGTTGGAATTCTAATATGATGTGGAATAATTGTACAAGTGACCTCCACGAAAATTTTATTTTGAAATATAACCTCCTATTTTATATTTGATTTACTTTTATTGTTCATTTACTTAAAAGGCATTAAAAGAAAAGAAAGAAAAGAAATAAAATACTAAACCGTTTTAATACGTTCTAATCTAGTCAATCGCCAGAAGACTTTTCACTAACCATCTTCGTCGAAAGAAAAATCATCCAAATTGAAGAAGACGCCCTTCAACCTCGACTCAACTCGAATCACTTTCAATATGTATCGGGATAGAACCACTGATGTTGTCAGACGCCGGATATATCGAATCTCTGACCAACTGTCTAGCGAGAGTTGTTCAAATGCGCATACAGGCGACTCCTGTCATCGGGTAAACCATGACTGTCGATAACACGGACAGTCGCGATTAACCCGCTCTTCTATACGGAGCCATGCACGATCTATGCAGGGGTTCCTATTAGTGCAGGGTTTATCATGAACTTCGTTTGCAACAATCTTGGTGATTTGGTGACATATTTATGAAGTTCATTTGATCTATTATGAAGTTCATTTGATCTATTAAAAAATGAAAGATCTGATACTCAACATATCATGTCAAAAGTTTTTCATATAGATATCGATGTCAATATGCAGCAAAAATATGTAATGATATTGGACAAAAGAGTGTCAAAAGTACATGATTCATCACCAGAAGTCCAAGTCAGAGTCACTATTTGAGGGGGAGGGGATGACATCTCCATCCGAGGATGGGGTCAACCCATACCCGGAGCCGGAGGTCCTCCAGGCAATGCAGATTGAGGTGGAGGTGTTGGAGGGAATGGAGGTTGCAACTGTTCCAGAATGAGGTCCAATTCTCGAAAGTGTCCCTCTAATTTTTCTTCCTTCTCCCGCTGAGCAGTGGCAACCACCAGGGGGTCAGGTTCCAGTACCCCTTCTTCCTCCTCCTCCTCTTCCCCTTCATCTTCCTTCTCCTCCTCTTCTTCCTCTTCCTCCTCCTCTTCTTCCTCCTCCTCTTCTTCCTCCTCCTCCTCGTCCTCGTCCTCTTCTTCCTTGTCCTCGTCCTCCTCATCCTCGTCCTCTTCTTCCTCCTCGTCAGCTTCTTCCTACTCATCCTCATCCTCATCATCATCATCCATAGCATATTCAGCGCCCCGAGGGTCCTCTTCAGGATCACCATCACTCAAGTCGTTAGACCACTCCTCCATCAGACTACCAACCTCTATAGCCATGGAATCAATATCAGAGGCTAAAAACATAAACCAACAATAGTAAATAACGCGACTATAAATGTGTTTAAAACAACAAAGTAGGTTCATCTGAGATTCGTCTATATCCACTGGTGGTGCAGGGAGGCTGTTTACCTCCTGTTTGCCGTCCGTAACGGAAGAAGAAGAATTTTGGTGCGAGTAAGACATCTTGATTATGCGTGTGGTGAAGTTTTGCAGCAAATGGCGCTTATGAAGACGTATGGTCGCATTTTCGACTGACGCCCTTAGCATGAGGCACATAATGGAAGACGAAAAGACACATATAGCCTATAGGAGTAGGCGGAAAGACACATTGAAGGGCAAGAGAGTCATTTCATTTGGAAATTAGAAGGTGTAAAGCACGTATGGTCGGGTGATACACGCGTGAGCAAATAAGTTTAGGGTCGGCTGAATAATGATTGCTCTTTTGGTTGGGTTTATACGTAACGCCAGAGCCTCGACTTCGGTGAGAGGAACGAATCCACTATTTGAGATGTGTGTGCGTGCCCTTTAATCTAGGCTTACTTAAGAATTAAGATGGGAAGTTGATTTAATCATTACATTGAGGCATGGACCAGCTGTAGTCAACGATTTAATGTAGTCTCCTCGGATAGTTGGAGCACGAATGGTTCGACAGGTTAACCACGTCGAGTCTCTATCGGATCGACTGATGTGTATTAGTTCCGACTAGGCTATTCGGGATATTAACTATGACAAAACCATGCGTTTGAAAAAATCGACACAACTCGTCGAGTTAGCAACGAATGCCTCAGTAAGACGGATTCATGATCATCATCCAATAAAATCTACGAATTGATCCTTTCATCCAGAATATAATAAAATCTAACGCCGACTTGGAATTAATAAAACAGCAAGATGCTCCCATGGTTTTCATCACTGATCCTGAAATAGCATTCACCGATACGGACTTTCTCTTCACCTTCGATATCGATTTTGGTAAAGAATCTTCCAACTCCCCATTTGGTAGACTGGAATATGGAGTGCGTGAAGGTACTTACACCACTGATTCTAGATTCCAATGTCGGAATTAGTCAAATTTCTCCAGAGCTTGATCATAATAAGAAGCATCCCAAGGAAGTAGATCCAACTTGCAAGGAATGCCAACCTTTACCACCCCATATTGGGATTGCTATAAGAGTTGGAGCGAACATAATCAGTAGATAGCAAAGTCCATTAAGGACAACTCACTTTATCCCGGAAAACACATCAGCACCACTTCACTGGACGGAATCAGAGAAGGAAGCGACGTTGGCAATCATGTGTTATGAATGCTTTTCTTGTTGTTGTTGTTGTTGTATCTATTTATATAGAACAAGATCTTGAATGATCATAGTAAAGCTACACACGCAGTCTATAAAAAGACTACACGCGCAGTCTATGAAAAGTTTTAGAATTTCACAAAAAGTCGCACGCGTAGTTTTTTTTGGGATAAGTGTTAAAATAAATAAGTAATTTGGGTTTAGGATTTAGGGTTTAGGATAAGGGCCCGACTGAGATATTCGGGTTTGCGCTTAGCCATTAGCCATGAATAGAACAACACGGATGCTGTACTTAATACAGATTATTGGAGCGCGGATGCCTCATCGAGGTTAACAACGAATGCGTAGTGATTTTACCGACTGACGAGTTATTTCCGACTTTGCTATTTGGATATTTAATTATGACTAAAATATATATGTAAAACTCTAATTACTCTATTTGACACGTTAAGTGAGTATGAATGGACAAACATGCGTGTGAATACATTAGTTTTTATCGGGTGCTAAGGGAAGTTGTGGGATTGGAGACTTTTTTCAAGTAGATTGGAAACAAAGAGACTTCATTACATACCTCATAGGAGCAATTGCCTTGTATGTGAATCAATCATATATTGTTCGTCTCATGATTTATATAGGCGTTAAATGATGTTTAAACTGTTTAACAATGATGAATTATATACCACAATTATGAGTCCATGCTTAATTAACGGATTGTGGTTGTTTAGTGTTAGTTTTTAGGGTCAGACTGTGTCATCCGAGTTTACCACGTATAGTCGTGCTCTGAACCATAGTTGGAGCACGAATTACTCTTTCGGGATAACCACGATGAGTAGCGGTCTTGTCAATTGCATTGTTTGTTTACTAGTTTAGGGTCCGATTGAGGTTACCGGTACCATCAGGCATGGTTAGAACCTGGATTACAGTATAGTTGGAGCACGAACGACTCTTCTGGGATAACCACAATTGGTCGCGGTCTGTTTGGTTGGTTGTTTAATAGTTTAGGGCCCGACTGCATTATCCGAGTCTACCACGTATGTTGCGCTCTTAACATGATAGTAGGAGCACGAATGTGTCTTCCGGGATAACCACGATGGGTCGCAGACTTGTCGATTACTTTATTTGTTTATTAGTTTAGGGCCCGACTGCATTATCCGTGTTTACCATGTATGTTGTGCTCTTAACATGATAGTTGGAGCACGAATGTCTATTCCGGGATAACCATGATGGGTCGTGGTCTTGTCGATTGCTTTATTTGTTTAATAGTTTAGGGCCCAACTGAGGTATTCGGGATTACCAGGTACAGTCGAGCTCGTACCGTCAGATGTGGATAAGAACCATGGATTAAAAGATTGTTGGAGCACGGATGACTCTTCCGGGATAACCACGACTGGTCACGGTCTTGTCGATTGCTTTGTATGTTTAATAGTTTAGGGTCCGACTGTATTATCTGGATTTATCATGTATGTTGTGCTCTTAACATGATAGTTGGAGCATGAATGTCTCTTCCGGGATAACCACGACGGGTCACGGTCTTGTCGATTGCTTTGTTTGTGCAAGAGTTTAGGGCCCGATTGCATTATCTGGGTTTACCACGTGTAGTCGCGTGCGTACCATCAGACGTGAGTAGAACAACCACGGATGTTGTGCTTGTTACAGGATAGCTATGCACGAAAGCTTCTTCCGGGATAAACACGATGGGTCGGAGTTGTATCGAATGCTGTGTTTGGAGCATGAATATTGTTTTCGGGACGTCAGGATTGTATCGACTGTTGTGCTTATTCCGCCTTGTCGATTCGTATGAAAAAGCAGAACATGAAAAGACGTGATGTTGCCGCGCTCATGCTATTAATAATACCGAGCTCATCCTCTCAATTCTTCATCTTGTTGCTAAACTTGCCAAAATAAAAATATCGAATCAACGACACGATGTCTCCCTCACTCTTGTGCACATCGACGTTGCAGCCTCCCCTACTCCCACGCACGTAGACGTTGCAGCCTTCCCTACTCCCGCGCACGCCAACGTTGCAGCCACCCCTACTACTGCGCAAGCAGTCGTTGCAGTTGCCCTTACTCCCATGCACGTGAAAGCCGACGTCCCCACTCCATCTCCAGTTGTCATTACCTTGGATGAAGACGACGAAATGGACGATGATGATGAGGAGGAGGATCTGGATGACGATGAAGATGAAGATTATGATGGCGACAACGACGGAGATGAAGATTATGATGGCGACGACGACGGAGATGAAGATTATGATGAAGACGACGACAACGACGAAGTTGACGAAGATGACACTGAGGAGAAGTACGATGAAAATGAGAACTCCGACGAAGACGATGAAGACGTTGATGAGCTACCTACCGAATACTCCAACTCGTCCAACGATTCATGGAGAGTGTGGTCCCTACATTCACGAATTTCACGGAAGAGTCCGGTATCATCACCACTGCCTATGCCAGATTCATTGATGAGTCCAGCCAGTGATAGTAGTCAATTTTGGTAACAAACATCTTAAAGATGGGCAATTTTATAAATTGTGGATAGTTGTATGATTATGGATGATATTTTACTTCCAAAAAATTTGGAATCGTATAAAATAGAGTCATCATCATCATCATCTGCAAACAATAGAAAACAGAGCATCGTATGTAAATGTGGGGAAATCATAGAGTCGGGTATTACGACGAAATTGGTCGTGCTAAGACCGAATGAATAAACGATAACTAGTCGCGTGAGACAAGAAACAATCCATTCACTTTCACATTCTTATTCTTATAATGTATTGAAGCGATCCTACTGTAAATACCATACGGAAGTGTAAATCTCACAATAAAATGCATGACACATCTCTCGATTGTAACGATAGTGCCATAAATCAGCTAGAACTCGGAGTCAAATGCACCTTCAACAAATTAACCAGCTTAAAATGCACCATTTTCACGATGGGCCCGTAGATGATCTCTATATCTTACTCTCTGAATACATTTTCGGACCAGTCATTGAGCCGGAAAGGGTGAAGAAATGGAAAAATGAAATAAAAAAAATGCAAGTTTTCAGTTTTTCGGTCACCATGTTTCCGTACGGTCGTAGATGGGTTTGGCGGGAATGAGTGTAGTTAAGTTAACTGGGTATTTAGTAGTAACCGTTTAGTTGTAAACTAATATATGATTTTTGATTTATTTTTATAGATGGAGGTTACATTTGCAATTCTTTTTTTAAGTTACTTTTAAAAACAGATTTCTCATAAGGTTACTTTTGCAAATGCCCTAATATTGCCTATTCCCTAATGAACTGCATTTATACGAATTAGTCTATGGCTGCGTTTAGTAAATTTGACTGATAAGATGACTGATGACTGATAAGGTGACTGGTGACTAGTGTTCTAGAGTGCGACTGCCTATGCACCGCCTAAGCAGCCGTGCTCTTAAAACTGCCCCGCTTTAGGGTAGGGCGGTGAGCTGGGCGGTCGCCTAGGGTGCCTAGGCTTTGCCGACTAGGTAGCTAATAGCTTGTGCGGCTGCCTAGATGGTCTAGGTACTGGGTGGTCATCTCCTGCCCGACGCCCGCCTAGCGCTTTTTAGAACACTGCCAATACCTAACTCCATGACAGGTTAAGACATCGTATTGACACGAGAATTCCAGAACTAGTTTTAATTTTTTACTTCGACGGCCACCCAAAAATTCTGTACCCTATTTTTATCTACACTCAATTTGTACTTGATGTGCTAAAACGATATGCACCTATATGCAAGTATACATAGCCATACAAGTAGTAATTCCTTGGCTAGCAAGGGTCATCTCCCAAGGGAGTA
>JAOYMZ010089687.1:0-10889 GCA_025802335.1 Pinguicula primuliflora
CTTTTCGTTTTAGTAGTGTCTTTTCTTTAATAGAGTCTTTTTCCAGGTTTTGGGGGGGCACGTGCCCCCCAGTCCTAGTTCCGTCCGCCCCTGTAACCAGTAATTGGTGAAACAAGCAGGGCTCGCCCAGCAAATATGAGGGGAGCTTTTAAGCATCCTGTCCCCAAAGCCTCAAAGAAGGAGGGTCTGACCTATGCCACAGCATTGCACCTGGATGAACTCCCAAATAGCAAAGGTGCCGATTTAAGAAGCGATGAGAAGTCCTTTCTCACAAAGCCACAGGATGCTGAATGGCTGCTGTATGCTCTTGCTGGTACAATCAAAGGATCTACACCTAAGAAAATGCAGGAAGTCCAGAAAAAATTATGTTGCTCAGGTTATGAAGGCATCCATATTCAGGTGATATCGAATAAAAAGATGCTCATGAGAGGTTTCTCCCTGGAACAAAAGAAAAACCTTATGGAGTTTGCCAAGATGAGTACCAATTTACTATTTGAAACTGTTACAGAATGGGATTTTGATGCAGAGTTGGATAGCCGAAAAACATGGGTGAATGTCAATGGGGTGCCGCTACATGGTTGGAATCAGCCGTGCCTAACCTGGATTGGAGGAAAATTGGGTAGAGTTATTCAGATAGCTGACCAAACTATCCTTCGGCAGAATTTGCGATTTTGCCAAATCCAAATTGAGACTATATTGCGGATGCCGTTGAATGGAACTCGCAGAGTTCAGATAGATTATCAATGGTATGATTTGGCGATTGTGGAAGAAGAAAAGGATGTCGAAAAAAGTATGATGAACTTATTGAACTTATTGGAGGAGTAATTACTCAATCTGGCCACTCAGCCCAATATGGATACTAAAATAACTACAGGCCCACTAGCACGCTTATATGAACTTATTGGTGCTAGAGAAGACATGAGAAGACGCACTCTACTGAGAAGAATTATTCATGGACAAAAGAGTGCTCCTAGTGCAATGACAACCTTGACTACAGCCCATGCAGTGCAGGATAGTAATCAGGAGCAACACATAACGGAGGAAGCCCAGGACACTATACAACTTGGGCAGGCACTGGGTACACAAGCAAGTGATGAACACATTAACACACTACTTAAAATGGAGCATAGAGACTGTGCTGCCAACAGGCAGTAAAACAAGCAACATGGAAAAGTAGCTACTTCTTGTGTTAATGAAGATAGTCTCTTTTAATATGCACGATGTAGGGGAGAGATAAAAAAGAGAAGTACATGATGCTATAACAAAATACAACTTGGATTTCGTTTGTTTGCAGGAAACTTAGGCTATAAAACTCGAACGAGTGATATGTAGGGCCTTATGGGGCCATAATGACATGGATTTTATCGTGAATCCAGCCTCCCATGGACGAGCATGGGGTTTCTTATGTACCTGGAGGACGGATTTTTTCCATTGTGAAAGCAGTTGGATGTCTGCGGGTATCCTAGAAGTTGCAGGATTCTGCAAAGCAGGGAATCAAAGGCTGAAAATAATTAATGTGTATACTCTCCAGGGGACTTGCCGAGCAAAAGAACACTATGGAATGAAATCCTTTTGAGAGTATAGCAAGATCCATCATACATATGCTATGTATGCAGGGATTTCAATGCTGTAAGAAGCCAAAATGAAAAGAAAGGCAGAACACTTGCTTCAGCAAAAGAAATCAGGGACATTAATGAGTTTATATCCCACTCAGAGCTAATTGATCTACCCCTCCAGATTAGAAAATACACATGGTACCAGCCAGGACGTATCAGTGCAAGCAGACTAGACAGATACCTAGTCAGTGACTCTTTTCTTGAAAAATGGCCAGGACCAGCTCAACTACCACTGGACAGGGTTAACTCGAATCACTGCCCTATCTTATTGCTGAATGAGCATCAAAACTGGGTCCCAAAACCAATGAAAGTGCTGGATGCATGGCTAGCACACCCCGGTTATGAAGCATTTGTGAAGGAAACATGGAGTAGCATTCAAACAACAGGCACACCTAGCTATGTTATCTTATAAAAATTCAAGTAGTTGAAGCAGGCACTGAAAATTGGAAAAAGAACACTTTTGGTCATGTGCCAGAATTGATACACGTGACAAAAAAGCAAATGAATGATCTAGACCTGAAAATGGAGCGCACAGACCTCAAAGAGGAAGAGAAAAAGAAGAGGAAGCAGTTAAAAGCTGACCTTCTGCTGTTGAACAAGAGAAATGACAGCTTAACATTTCAAAAATCTAGGTCCAAATGGCTAAAAGAAGTGGAGGTGAACACTAGCTATTTCCATGAAGCATTGAAGAAAAACAGAGCTAAAAACACAATAAGAGGCATGGAGATTGATGGTGAATGGAGAAGTGAACTGGGGGTGGTCAAAAATCATCTCCATATTGCTTTTAAGCAACACTTGTCACAAGATACTGAACAAAAGCCTATAGTACTATGGAATTTTAGAGAATAGAGTCACTGAGGAGGAAAACACAAGTCTCACTGCCCCTTTCACATTGGAAGAGGTGTGGGAGGTTGCTAAATCTTGTGGAAGTTGGAAGAGTCCTGCCCCGGATGGATTCAAATTCAGATTCATCGAAAAATTCTGGAATGTCATTAAAGAAAATGTGATGAACTTCTTTAATGATTTTTGGGTCAGTTCCAAGATGGTGAAAGGATTAAACTCAACTCTAGTTGCTTTGGCCCCTAAAATAGTGGCTCCAAAAAGGATTGAGGACTTTCGTCCAATATCTATGGTGGGATGCATCTATAAGCTATTATCTAAGGTACTTGAAAAAAGACTCAACAGAATACTACCCAGACTGATTACACAGAGCAGATAGGTTTTGTGCCTAAGAGACAAGTACTAGACAATGCCATGCTTCCAACAGAGATAGTGCATGAATCTAAAATTTGATAGTGTGCACTGGCAGTACCTATGGGAAATTATGGAGGGCATGCAATTCAGCAGAAAATGGTTAACCTGGATGAAAGCTTGTGTGGAATCTGCCCATATTGCTATCACTGTGAATGGAAGTGCTTGTGGAAAATTCAAAATGGGAAAACGCCTTAGGCGGGATTCTCTATCACCGCTGCTCTTTGCCATCGCAATTGAAGGGCTGAGCTACATCACAACACAGACAGTAGAGTTGGGAATCTTAAAGGGGTACGAAATTGGATAGAATATGATAAAGATCACTCACCAACAATTCACTGATGATACCCTCCTATTTGGTGACTGTACTGTGCAAGAGATGCTTATTTACTAGAAAATACTTAGATGTTTGAGCTTATATCTAGCCTAAAGGTCAACTTTGAGAAGAGCACAATTTTCACTATCAACTTGGCAGAAGGTAGAGCTATTGAACAGGTTGCAATACTAAACTGCAGGCTAGAGACTTTCCCTTTCAAATACTTGGGAATCAACATTGGAATTAACCCGAGGAGAATATGTTTGATTTATGAATATATTGATTTGTGTATGAATTTGAAGGAAAGAACACAAAGGTTTTTACGTGGTTCGAGAATTCCCTACTCCACGGGAGAGATTTCTTCTTCTCTGTCTTTTCTTACATTTTTCCTTTTGGTTTTCACATACATATATAGGACTTGCACATGATCTCCTATACATGTCAACTACCCATGAATGCCGAAAATTATGGGATTATGGGATAAGGAAAGATTTTGGGTGGTTTTGAATGAGATTCCCCAAATCTTTCCTTATCCCTATATGTCACGTTTTCTCAACACTCCCCCTTAAGTTAGGTGTAGGATACCCAACATCTAACTTGCACAATACTTCATGAAATAGTCGTCCACTCACAGCCTTCGTCAATATATCTGCAGGCTGGTCTTCTGACCGAACAAAGGAAAAAGTAATAACTCCACTCTCAAGTTTCTCCTTGATAAAATGACTGGATTCTGCGCAATCTGTATAGCAATCCGATTATCACACATTAGGGGGTACGCCTGAGATGGCCCCAATCCCAGGTCTGTCATCAACTTCTTAATCCACAATATTTTAGTTACTCCCCGAACCATTCCTCGGAACTCTGCTTCAGCACTCGATAATGCCACCACCTTCTGCTTTTTACTCCGCCACGTAACCAAATTATCCCCGACAATAGTAAAGTACCCTACCGTAGATCTCTGATTCATCGGGTTGCTAGCCCAATCAGCATCAGTGTATGACTCAATCCTTAAATGTCCATTCTTCCGGAAAACGATCCCAGTATCTAGTGAGCCCTTCAAGTACCTCACAATTCTCAAGGCTGCTTCCATATGATTTCTCTGGGAGTTATGCATGAACTGACTTACCACTCCCACAACATATGCGATATCCGGGAGTGTGTGTGCTAGATATATAAGTTTTCCCACCAGGTGTTTGTAACTAGCTCTGTTTGCACTCTCAGCTCCTTCTATAATACTCAGGCCATGACCCATCACTATAGGAGTATCTGCGGGTCTGCAATCCAGCAACCCAGTCTCTGCTAGCAGATCCAAGACATACTTCATCTGGGAAATATAAATGCTCTGTTGTGACCATGATATCTCAATCCCCAGAAAATACTTAAGTGGTCCCAATTCCTTCATTTCAAACTCTTTGAATAGGTTCTCCCGTAAACTCTCAATCTCAGCTGTATCATCCCTTGTAATAATCATATCATCCACATATATAATGAGACACGTGATCCCTTCAACTCGGCGTTTCAAGAAGAGAGTGTGATCAGCATTACTCTGGTGGTAACAATACTTCTTCATAGCCACAGTAAAATGACCAAACCAGGCTCGAGGTGACTGTTTCAAACCATAAAGTGATTTCCTCAGCCTGCAAACTTCGTTAGGGCTAAACTCATCAGAGAACCCCGGTGGGCCATCCATGTATATTTCCTCATCCAAGTCTCAATGTAGGAATGCATTCTTCACATCAAACTGCTGCATGTGTTAATCTAGGTTGGCTGCGATAGAGAACAAGATCCTGACAGTGTCCAGCTTAGCAATTGGAGAGAACGTCTCAGAATAGTCGATCCCATAAATCTGCGTATAACCCTTTGCAACTAGACGAGCCTTGTATCTCTCAACTGACCCATTGGCTTTCCTTTTAACTGTATAGACCCATCTATATCCAACTGGTTTCTTCCCGGAGGGTAGCCTACACTTCTCCCATGTTTTGTTTTTCATCAATGCTCTCATTCCTTCTTCCATTGCATTCTCCCATTCAGCACTCTTCATAGCCTCATTTTCATTCCGAGGTACATCATCAGTATAAATAACTACAGAGAAGGCTCGAGCCGTCTCAGCCAAGCTCCCCCTGACTTGATCAGCCATCGAGTATCGTTGAGTTCTTGGGCAATGCTCCGGAGTATACTTCCTTGGCTTCACACCCCTGCTGGACCGAGGAGGTAGAGTGTATCGGGGTGGTATCACTTGGCGCCCTGCATCACAATCCATAGTAGTATCCAGAACAGAAAAATCTGAAGGAGGAAGTGTACTCACCTGGACATCTGAAGAAGTTGGAGGTGTCGCCTCCCGGTTTGGATGTACTATGTCTCCATCATGGATCTTTGAAATATCTGAACCCCTTGTCTCGTGAGACGGCTCTCGTGCATGAGGTACACGAGACTTCTGGGATGTCGGAGCAGTATGACACAAGTCTGGGCTAGGCACGTGAGGCACAAAAGTCGGCTGTGGCGGCTTAAAAGCAGGAGAGGACACAAGCCAATCAAGAGGGTCCTGTTCTGTCGCTATCTTCTCTCCCTGACCCCTTGATTGGGTCACATAGTAGTACTTTGTCTCAACAAAATTACAATCCATAGTAGTCACGAGTCGCCCTGTCCGAGGGTAAAACATCGATAACCCTTTTGAAGTCTCCCATACCCCATAAATACACACTTCTTAGCACATGCATCAAACTTAGTACGGTGACTCTTAGGAATATGTACATAAACAGAGCAACCAAACACACGAGGGATTAGAGACAAGGAGAGGGGAATCTGGGTAAAATCAGACAAGGTTTGAATAGGGGTCTGGAATTATAAGATCTCGATCAGTAATCTATTTGCGACATACACGGAGGTGGCTACAGCTTCAGGCCAAAAACTCGACGGGACACAAGACTCAATCATCAAGGCACGAGTAATTTCAAGAAGAAATCGATTTTTTCTTTCAGCAACCCCATTTTGTTGAAGGGAGTAAGGACATGAAGTTTGGTGTAGGATCCCCTTTTCGACACAAAATTTTTCATGGGGTGGTTGACAAATTAACCTCCATTTCAGATCGAAGCGTACGGATTTTGGTTTCAAATTGAGTGAGAATCATGTTGTGGAACTCAACAAATTTATCAAAAACCTTTGACTTATTTTTTAAAAAATAAACCCAAGTCATACGAGTGCAATCATCGATAAAGAGCACAAAATATCTAAGGCCTTGCCCCCCAATGACAGGAGTTGGCCCCCAAACATCAGAATGAATCAATGAGAACATTATCTGAACACGAATATGTTTCGACATAAAAGGCTGTCTGTGACTTTTCACAAGAATGCAAATTTCAAAATTAAAGGGAAAACTAGAAAGCTTAGGAAATAATCGACGAAGATAAGACTGTGATGGGTGACCTAGACGACGATGCTACAACCAACTTTGAGAGTCTGGTGACCCACGAGTGAGAAGTGTCCGTCCTTCTGAAGCGACTTCATCAACATAGTACAGTCCATCCCGTTCAGTTCCACGCTTAATTATCTTCTTCGTACGGATGTCCTGTAAAATACAAAAGTTAACAATTCAATTCTCGCGAGATATGGCCAATTGACAGAAGCTTGTAAGATAATGATGGGACATAAAGACGCTTCGATAACCTCATGGAAGGGGAAATTTCAATCACGCCTGCACCCTTAACTGGTGCAAAAGTACCACTCGCCGTCTGAACCACCTTTTTCTGTGTTTTCTGTGATTTAATAATATCAGATGCATCAAAGGTAATAGTATTGGTGTCCCCACAATCGAAAATTCACTTAGAGTTTTTCGTTGGGCCAGAACTTCCTTTTCCCGCAACCTAGGCCGCTGCTGAATATATTTTACAGCCCAAAGTTGCCAATTTTTGGCCTGCAATAATTTTTTTCTCCTGATTTTGTAACTTGGGTTGCTGTCTTATTTTTCCTGCCGGGCCCAATTCATCAATTTCGAGCCCAGACTGTTCCTCCACGCAAAGACCGTAACACCCCTGCGGAAAAAACTTGGCAGACAAAATATTTCGAGGGCATTTTTGTACTTTCACATTCGACGCATTTTTATAAATACCTCGGGTCAGTGGGTCATGGAGACGGGTCTCCATCGTCTCAATCCGGATCTCATCTGTCGCGACTCATCTTCTGCCGAGATTCGCCATCGCGATTTCATCAGAAATATCCTCCTCCTGTGGGTTGTGACTGCCGTCTGTGATGGTGGCCTGGCCACCCCACCTTCCATACGTCGTTCGTCTGCCTATACGACCTCCTCTGTTGAAACCCTGATTTCTGTTCAATTTAAAACAATTCGCCCTCCAATGTCCAGGTATCTGGCAGAATTCGCAGTAGGGTAGCCAGTATGATGAATTTTTGGCATGGGTCATGACTTCTGACCGACGATTAGGTGTTAGAGTTGGTGTTGGATTCTCGGGACGACGGCCTGCCTCCGTCACTCCAGGTCCATACGCGCCAATCCTATTCCAATCTCGTCTGGTGATGAGATGTTTAGACCATTGGAGGGTGCATCGTTCGATTTCCAAATTTGAGCCCGCACGGCCTCCCGACGCACTGTTGCGTAGCTGTATCTACTGAGGGTAAGGGGCTTTCTTTGAGTATATCATGAATAATCCCCTCATATGCTGAATTCAGCCCGACGAGAAATTTGAGCAGACGATGCTCCGAGTGAATCTGATTGTATCTGTCGATGTCGGCGATGCATTTCATGGGATTCAGTTGCCGTTTGTCAATTTTGGTCCACAACAAGTTGCACGAGGAGTAATACTCCTCAAGTTGTGACGTCCCTTGCATAATCCTGTCGGCCTTCGTTACCAGGTCGAAGATCTGCAAACTATCTTCATCTGTGTTGAAGGTACGCGCAAGGATCTTTCATAGTTCAAAGGAGTTTGGGTAGTAGATGAATTGGTCGACAAGTCGTCGGTCGATGGATTTTGCAATCCACTCGAAAACCTGGGTGTCTTGTTTCCGCCATTCTTTATAACCAGGACTGTCTTTCTGTGGTTCCTTTGCTTCGCCTGTAATGTATTCCAACCGGTCCTTGGATATGATTGCCAGTTCTATTTTGCGAGCCCACAGAACGTAGTTATTGTGGTCAAGCTTGATGTCGACGATGACATTCGAATCTTCATTCTCCTTGGATGATTTCGTCTCCGTCTGAGACTCCATGAATTTTGCAATCTCTTGATTCACATATTTCTGGATTTCTTTTTGAGACACATCTTGGCGGATTTCCAGTTACTTTTCTTTGTCCATGACCTTGCTGTTCTTCGGTAGATGAGGATGCAGTCTTCAAACCTGCCATGATACCATGTTTGATTTATAAATATATTGATTTGTGTATGAATTTGAAGGCAAGAACACAAAGGTTTTTACGTGATTCGGGAATTCTCTACTCCACGGGAGAGATTTCTTCTTCTCCATCTTTTCTTACTTTTTTTTTCTTTCGGTTTTCACATACATATATAGGACTTGCACATGATCTCCTACACATGTCAACTACCCATAATTCCCGAAAATTATGGGGTTATGGGATAAGGAAAGATTTTGGGTGGTTTTGAATGAGATCCCCCAAATCTTTCATTATCCCTATATGTCACATTTTCTCTACAGAATATCCTCATGCCAATCTGTCATAGACACCATCCAATCTAGAATTGGGGGATTGGAAAAACGTCACCTAACCCTAGGGGGTAGGATTATACTTTTCAAAGCAGTACTTGGAAACTCTCCTATCTATCACCTCACACTATTCAAAGCCCCTGTAGGTGTGATAAGGAAAATTGAGCAGCTATTGCGGAAATTCATATGGGGAGAGCATACTAATGGCCCTAAGAAAGTATCCTAGGTAAAGTGGAAGTGCATTTGTTATCCAATGGAGAAGGGGGGACTTGGAGTGAAAAATTTGCAAAAGTTCAATCTATATCTGTTATCAAAGTGGCTCTATAGGCTCTTATTTGATGAAGCTCAACTCTGGTCTAAGGCTATTGTTTCGGGATATGGGGAAGCATATTTTGACAGAGCCAGATATGGGATATTGTAGAGAGGCCAAAAACCATCTGACTGGTGGAAAACGATCACCGCTTTAATAGTTGATCAGCCATGGATTTCGGAAGACATAAGCAGAAAAATTGGCAGTGGGATGGATACAATGTTCTGGCATGACTCTTGGCTGATGGACACGAGCATTACTAGAGCTTACCTAGAATTATATGCAAATGCGACAGATAAACACATAAAGGTAGCGGAGAAAGGGACATTTACATATCATGAATGGATTTGAAGTTGGAGCTGGAATTTACCTTGCACGAATGACGAAATCTGCTAATTTCTATCTCTGCTACAACGGCTGAAAGATCAGCTCCAACTCAAACACAGGAGTAGGATATATGGATCTGGAAATCCCCCTCACAAAATCGAGGAACAGTCAAAGAAACGTAAAGAAAAACAATGGAAGAAGAATGGGAAACAAATGCAGAACCTGATTATGTGCAGAATGCGTGGAACAGCATACTACCTCTCAAAATTTGTGCATTTATGTGGAAATTGCTCCTGAACAGGCTCCCCACGAAGGGCAACCTTCAGAAAAGTGGAATTAAACTCCCCTCAATCAATTGTCCTCTATGTGATCGGGTAGAAGAAAGCGTAATGCATCTATTCATCACTTGCCCAATTTCGTGTCAAATCTGGGAGAAATTAATCCAGTGGTTAGGTATCCCAACCACGAATCTGGCCAACATTGAAGAATGTCTCGAATATTATACGAATCTGCATTACCTTTGAGAAATCGGAAGTTGGGCAACACATTCTTTCAGCAGGCATGTTGGCAAATATGAAAGGCGAGAAACGCCAGAATCTTTCGAAATGAAGTCCTACATGTCGACATTGTTATGGAGAGTGTGCAACTAATGGCAAATCCTCAAAGAAAAGAAAAAGCTCCAGCCGACGATGGATTTTGGCGCATGGGAGAGATGTCCGATATCTTGTCTAAATCGCCAGACTTGAGTTGTAATCTGTAAAAAGGACACAGTTTTGTGTCAAGCAAATAATACAAATACAATTTACTTATCCAAAAAATAATAATCTATCCACAATAAAGTAGGTTTGAATTTTCAACACCTCTTTTGCGCGGCTTGCCACATTGCATTGAACTATTGGTGTAACAGGTGCTGGAATTTCCAACACTTATAGTGGCATGGTGACAGTTGTTTCAATCATGTAAAAGAGGTGGTGAAAAATGGTGGTATATACAAGTTTTAATGAATTTTGGCACGAGGGACTTGAGCTGTTTCTTGGAAATTTTCAACCACCAAATAAAATATCAAACAAGCAAGGATCAGTTTGTCCCTAACTGCTACCATACTTTTCCAAATGATTAGATTATTAATAAATTTAATACATGTGTTGCGGTCCTGACAATTCCTGGACGGTTAGGATCCGCCTACCTTTTATGCAGATCCTAGCATCTATGCAGATGCATAGACGACATTCGAACAACACGAATGACGTGTTGAGGGTCCCTCCTCACATGGAAGGAAGGACCCAAGAATTAAATGTTGTAGTGGAAAAATGGCCATCCAACAAAGAAATGTGGCAGGAAAGCAATGGAAAAGGAAAAAGTTGGTGCTGCTCAATTCAACAAAGACTGCAGGATGAAGAAA